>ML778562.1:1863120-1887036 GCA_009831015.1 Picea engelmannii | reverse complement strand
TGTGTGTGTGTGTGTGTGTGTGTGTGTGTGTGTGTTACGGGACTGTTGGGAGGGGGATGTGCTGAAAAAGAGACCACGATGGATAAAGAAAGGTGGTGGAAGGCACCTAGAATGGTGGCACTAACTTCCATCAAAAACCAATACCGTATTTGGTCTTCACTGGCCCAGAGAACCAAGAGCGTCTCGCTAGCCCCGAAATTAATTACTCGCCAGGATGGTAGGTGAAGAGGCTCCTCATGAGTTAATGAGGGATGGGGGTGAACCGCCCATCCATGGAGGCCTCAGACCTGACCACCGCGAGGAAATTCATGCTACACTCAACCTCACCGGAAAAACAAAGGCAAGTAAAAGGTGTGGAAAGGGGGATGAAAGGGAGGGATCGCAGGAGAGATCGAAAGAACTTTGGAACAAAATACAAAGTGAGCGATAGCATAGAAGAAGGAGAGTAACCTTCGTTCTCGATCGTTGAAGAACCGAGACAAAGACTCTTAAGCATCGTGGTCTAGCTCGGGGGTGGCTAGTGGTAAATCCATTCGAAGTTGCTGAGCCTACGGTTTGGTGGAAACAAGAACCCCTCCCAGCAGTTGCATCACCTGGTGTTTTTTGATAAAAGTTTATATCTTGTGTCTTGCATTGAATACCTTGGAATGTATGCTCATGGTTTGAACACTTGTAAATGGTTTCTGTGTAAGAAATGTCTGCATGGTGTTTTGATCGGAAATGGTGGTTTCATTCTTATGTTGGAATGACCACATTCGGTATATATATATATATATATTTATGAATAAGTGTAGTTTTTCATGTTTGCTTTCGGGAAAGTTCCCTCACTCTATAAAGCCGAGGTAAATGCCTATAAAGGATTGCCTTCGCAGTAAAAACCTTGAGCTTTCTCACTATCAGTCACAGAAGCTAATAGCTCAGAGATTTTAAGAGGACCTTCCAGTTGGGTCTTCAAACCTGGTGAAATTTACCTAAGGGTCGGAAGAAGGAATAAATGGCGTAGTTTTTAAAATCTTGCATGGGAGAGAATGGTATTCTTAGACTTAGGACATTTCGGCGTTTCGGCACTCGAGGTATCTAGGTGCAAGTCATCTTGTACTCGCGAGTCCCGAAACCCTGACCCACGAAATCCTGAAATGACAGAGTGTGAATGAATTAAGGAACTTTCGGTGGTTCGGTACCTAGGATACCCTTCCTCTTGCTAAATGCACGAATGAGATCCTTTCGGAGGATCTAAGGTCTGTTACGACCTTTAAATTGGATGAAGGAATGCAGGCGTTAATGCCTCGACCCCTTTTTAACCTTCATAAATAGCGAAGAAATCGAGACTGTCGATTCCAAGACACACGGGAGTACCTGGACCGTCCAGCTATAGAGTACACATGGCGGCCGGTAAGCGTTTTGGCTTTTCAACACCTGGGAGATCAGAGGATAAGAACCCTTGTCCTCATGACTCGCGAAATCCCGACATATGAAATCCCAAAATGCTAGCGTGTGGGTAAGTTATGAGTTTTCAGAGTTTCGGCACCCGAGGTACCTAAGTGCGAGTTCTCCTATACTCGCAAGTCCCGAAACCTCGACTTGCAAAATCCCGAAATGATAATAATATGGACAAGTCATAAGACCTCGAAGTTTTGGTACCCGGGATACCTAGAGGCGAGTTCCTTGTACTCACAAGTCCTGAATCCCTGACCCGCGAAATTATGATGGATGTAATCCTGAAATAGATGCATAGATTCAGAGTGGGTACTTTGGAGTTTCATCACCCGGAAGATCTATATGCGAGACCTCCTGTCTACGCACATCGTGAATCTCTGATCCACGAAACCCTGAATTTTGGTAGAAGGTATGACGAGTGGGTGTATCGGATTTTCAGTACTTGGGAAATCGAAAAACGTGACTCTTCGTCCTCTTGTATCACGATGTCTTGACTTGCGAAATACTGATATGGAATGGTGTAAATTGAATCGGTGTTTTCGGCATTTCGGTACCCCAGACCCCGAAGGACATTTTTTGTTCCGTGTACCTACTAGATGCGAAGTCCTGATGGGGAAAGTTCTGATATGGCGTAGTGCATGAATTCTTGATGCTTCAGATTTTAGAGTTTGATATTTCGGAGCTTCGGCTCCCGGAGGATCTGGGTACGAGACCTCTTGTCCTCGCACATCCCAAAATTTCGATATACGAAACCTCGACTTGCGGAATCCCAAAATGGCATAGTGTGACTTGGTTCAGCATTTCAACATTTTTGGTACCCAGAACAACCCAAGGGTAAGTTTCCCTTATACTCGCAAGTCCCAAAATCCTGACTTGCAAAACCCCGAAAAGATAAAGTGTGGAGAAGTTATTATACTTCGGTGTTTCGGCACTCGGGGTACCTAAGTGTGGGCCCCACGTATTCCCCAGTCTTGAAGCCCCGATTAGCGAAATCCTGAAAGGAGAAATGCTGAAATCACTTAGCATGGATAATATTGGGTGTTTCAGTATTTTGGTACCCGAGACACCTATTGGCAAGTTCTCTTGCACCCACCAGTCTCGAAAACCCGAAGTGCGAAACCCTGAAATAATAATAGCATGGACGAGATATGGTGTTTCAGTGTTTCGTCCCCCGGGGGGCCTAATGATAAGTTCTCTTGTCATCGCATATCCCAAAAACACGGTCTGCAAACTCTCGAAATAGATGGAGTGATATATATATATAGGTTTCAGAGTTTCGGCTCCCGGGAGACCTAAGTGCGAAACCTCCTGTCGTCGCATATCCCGAAAACCCGGTATGCGAAATCCTGAAGGGTAGAGTACCCAAACTTAACCCAGGGTTGTTGTTAATCTTGTTAAGTGGTTAGATCCATTTCGGGTTTCGACCCTTCGAAAGACAAGAGAGAAAAAGGGAAATACATGCATCACGATTTTCTGAATCGCGAAAGCCTATGGTAATAGCCGCCAATCATATGAGGGACTTTAAAAGGGAAAGGAGGGTCTTCGATAGGCTCTGTAGAAATTAAAAAGGAAAGAAAGCTGAAAATTTTCTAGCCTCATGGTGGGTCTATTACAAATTGGTATTAGAGCATGGTTACAACACTTGGCCTTCTTGGGCTCATGAATGAGTTGTGCAGAAGCTCCATTCGAAACACTCCTAAAAAGGAGTAACCCCCTGTATTAACCTTCCTAATAAAAAGATGAAATTAAGAATGAAAACTCCTATTTGTGTGTGTGTACATGTGAAAAATATGAATTATGTACTGGTTATAAATAAATATAAATATTGACTAATAACCAGCATTTGTCTTTTGCACCCAAGCGGATGATCAGCCACGGGAAATTATAGATGCATAGAATGGTGACTCACCAAGAGGTGGGGGAAGGATCCCACTATCGAGATGAAGAGTCTGATGAAAGGAGGGTGGTAGGGAGCCCTCCAGATCTAGCCGAGACTGTGAGGAGTCTCATGGTCCAATTACAAAGCTACAAGGCTGACAATGAGAGGATGATGAAATAACAAGAAAAGCAAACAAAAATTAACGTAGTTTTACTGCAGATCTTATCCGACCTACAAAGACAAATGAAGCATAAACCTGAGGTACAGAAACATGGTCATATCAGTGGCCACACTGAGAGGAGTACCTTGAAAAAAGTCCATCCTAGAGGTAAAGGACAAGCGGCGGACGATTCCTCTGGGAAGGAAGTTGGTGGTTCGGAGGGCTCTTCTAGTAGCAGAACTAGTTCTTATTCCCGAAGAAGACAAACGAAGCGAAAGCTTTCCAAGGGTCATAAATTTGAAGAATTCAGGAAGGCCAAACCACCCTCCTTCGACGGTGAAATAAAGAAGGGAGAGGAAGCAGAGACCTGGCTGCTTGGACTAAAGAAGTATTTCAGAGTCCATGACTTCTCAGAAAATTTGAAGGCCCGAGTGGCCACCTTCAACTTGAACGGAAAGGCTTCCATTTGGTGGGAAGACCTTAAGAATGTGAAAGGGGTTCATGAAGAGGACCTCTCTTGGGAGAATTTTGAGAAATACTTCCGGAAGAAGTATTTGTCGGAAAAATATTTCGACGAGAAGACTAAAGAGTTTTATGAACTCAAACTGTGACAACTCACTATAGAAGAATATGTCAACAAATTCCTTGATTTTTTGAGGTATGTACCTTATATAAAAGTAGAAAAGGCAAAGGTACAATGCTTCATCATCAGACTACCTAAGGACTATCGAAACAGAATTGAATTTGATGAACCAAAGACCATAGAAGATACTATCTGAAAGGCAAGATATTGTTATGAACAACTTGGACATCGAACATAACCTCGCGAAGGCTAGAAGCAGAAGAATAGTTTGAGATTTCAGAAAAAGGGGATTAAATCCCCGGGATTTAAGAACTATAAGAAGAACCCAAGAATGAGCTTCCCAACCCGAAGTGTACACCAATAGAACTTTCCCTCCTTAAGTGGAAATAAAATTTCTGGATCTGCCCCAGTAAAGACTGATAACCCAAAGAGAGAACCTTTGAAATGTTGGGGTTGCGGAGAAGAAAATTTACTGAGAGACTGTCCACACTGAAAACAGAATAGTCAAATAATTTACAACATCCATGAAGCTACCACTGTCAATCATGTGGCTAGGAGTGTGCCACAAATTTATGCAGACTTGGATAATAACCAAGCTGACCACCAAGCTTCAGTGGTGGAAATAGAAGGTATGATTTCCAATCATCTAGTGTCTATTTTGATTGACCCTGGTTCAAATTTGAGTTATATAGCCCCTAAGGCTGTTGATAAGTGTAAACTACAACCACAAAAACTTACCAAGCCATGGTTGGTATAGTTAGCCACTGGAACCAAAAGAAGGGTAACATAGGTCATACCAACCTGCCAATTAATCTTGGGTGAATTCCCCACCCAAGCAACTAGGGATGACTTTAGGGGCTAAATTTCGCTCATGGGCTAATTTTCCATGGTTTTTCCAAAAACAAGATTCTCTATTTTAAAAATGATTCGCCCAAATTCTATAGGATAAAATTATTTTACCTTAAAAATCGCCAAAAATTTATAAAAACTATATAAAATCTTTGAAAATTTGAATATTTTTACAAAAATATCGCCAAACATTTATAGTTGGCATATGAAGGATTAGTAAGATTCGCCAAGGTTTCTAAATTTTAAAACAAATTTTCATCCTTAAAATCATCCCTGCAAGCAACCCTTAACATATTACCCCTGGGATCGTATGATCTATTGATTGGTATGGACTGGCTAGCCACCCATAAAGCCAGATTGGACTATTACCATAAAACCTTAGAATGTGTAAGTAAATAAGGGAAAAGGATAACCCTTCAGGGGATCCGAAAACCTGTCTCGGTGAGACAAATATCAACTCTGCAAATGAGAAAGTATTGTTGAAAAGGATGTCCCCTATATGCAATATAGGTGTTGAAAACTATTGAAGATGACAAACCAAGCCTCGAAGACCACCCTACCTTGAGAGAATACAGAGATGTGTTTCTGGAAGAGGTATCGGGTCTACCTCTGAGAATAGACATAGACTTCTCAATAGAACTTGCACCGGGAGTGGTGCCGGTGTCTAGGACACCCTACTGGATGAGGACACCCGAGTTAGTTGAACTCAATTTGCAATTAAGAGAAATGATGGATAAGGGCTATATCCAGCCCAACGTGTCTCCATGGGGAGCATCAATCCTATTTGTGAAAAAGAAGGACGGTACCCTTAGAATGTGTATAGATTATAGACAACTCAATAAGATAACGATAAAGAACAAGTACCCCTTGCCCAGGATCAATGACCTGTTTGATCAATTGGGGGGTGCATCTATTTTCTCAAAGATTGACTTGAGGTTGGGATACCATCAAGTCCGAATTAAGGGTGAAGACATCCATAAAACTTCCTTCCGAACGAGGTATGTTCACTATGAGTTTGTGGTAGTGCCATTTGGGTTAACCAATGCCCCTGCCACTTTCATGTGCTTGATGAACAATGTACTCAGCAAATTCCTAGACAAATTTGTGATGGTTTTTATTAACGATATATTAATTTACTCCAAGAATAGAGAAGAGCATGAAGAGAATCTCAGGCTTGTGGTGCAAGTGCTAAGAGAACATCATCTCTATGCCAAATTCAGCAAATGTGAATTCTTCTAGAAGCAAATACATTACTTAGGCCATGTTCTATTCGAAGAAAGAGTAGCGGTAGACCCTGACAAAATCAGGTCTATCATGGAATGACCTACCCCAAAGGATGTTTCAGATATCAGATCCTTTATGGGATTAGCAGGATACTATATGAGATTTATAAAAGGATTCTCCAAGATTGGTTGTCCAATCACTGCCCTCCAGAAGAAGGGGACAAAATTCACATGGACACAAAAATGTGAAGAAAGATTTCAAACCCTGAAACATCTACTGACCCACGCACCCATGTTGAAGATCTCTGATCCCGAAGCCGACTTCCTCGTGTGCATAGGTGCCTATAAGGAAGGGCTCGGAGGAGTCCTTATGTAAGGAGGAAGTGTGGTCTACTATGAATCCCGAAAATTGAATGAGCATGAAGTCAACTATGTGACCCATGATCTAGAGTTGGCTGCCATAGTGCATGCCTTGAAAATGTGGAGGCATTACCTCATGGGAAGAAAATTTGTATTTATGATAGATCGCTGTGGATTGCGATATCTATTTGACCAATCAAAGCTCAATGCTAGACAAGCTAGGTGGATGACCCTCCTTAGCGAGTTTGATTTTGAAATCAAACACATTAAAGGAAAGGAAAATAGGGTGGTGGATGCCCTTAGCAGAAACATGAAAACAATTCACCTAGCCGCGGTGAGCACCTGTGAGACGGATGTCAAGGAAAGAGTCAGAAATGCACAAGAGATAGACACATTCTTCCATACCGTGACCTCGTACCTATAGCAAGAACCCACAAGGATAAATTATGGAGGCTACCAGATGATGGAAGGAGGTTTGCTCACTTACCGAAGCAAATTGTATATCCCATATTGTGACGACTTGAAGAGGTTCATACTGGATGAACTACATAAAAGACCCTATTCTGGTCATCCAGGATACCAGAAAATGATCACGGCCACTAGGAAACAATTCTATTGGCTTGGATTGAAGAAAGACATAGCTGAGTACCTAGCCAAATGCATAGAATGCCAATAGGTAAAAGAAGAACACCAACACCCAGTAGGATTATTACAACCTCTACCAATCCCAGAATGGAAATGGGAAACCATCTCCATGGATTTCATCACCGGATTACCAACCTCGACCAAACATAATGATTCCATCATGGTAGTGGTGGATAAATTGAGCAAGTTCGCTCACTTTATCCCCATCAAGTCAACTTGCAGGGAAATAAACATCGCTCAGGTATTCATGAAGGAGATATTCAGAATGCACGGTATGCTGAAAGAGATCATGTACGATAGAGACACGAAATTTACTTCCAACTTTTGGAAGTCACTAATGGTTGGTTTAGAGACCAAGTTGTTGTTTAGCACTTCCTATCACCCTCAAACCGACGGACAAACAGAAAGAATGAACCAAATACTAGAAGACATGTTAAGAATGCATTTAATGCATCAACCCAAGAAGTAGGAAGACTACCTACCACTGGTGGAATTCGCTTACAACAACGGCTACCAAGAATCCTTAAGGATGAGTCTGTTTGAAGTCCTCTATGGTAGACTGTGCAACACTCCTGTTAGTTGGAGTAATCCCGTAAACATAATTTATTTTGGACCCGACATGTCGAAAGAAATGGAACAACAAGTGACTTAGATAAAACAAAACCTGAAAGTCACTCAGGACTGACAGAAAAGCTACGCCGACCAAAAGAGAACCCCAAGAGAGTTCAAGACGGGTGACCATGTATATCTCAGAGTTAGACCCAGAAAGAGTTCTCTGAAAATGGGAGCTTGTGCCAAGTTGGCACCTTGGTATTGTGGACCCTTTAAAGTTCTAGATATAGTGGGACCTATAGCCTACAGGCTAGAAGTTCCTCCCATAGTAAAAGCGCATAATGTTTTCCATGTTTCACTATTGAAGAAATGTGTACATGATTCTAATCATATAATTGACTGGTCTGTGATCCAAGTGGAACCGGAGGGAGAATTTCTACCAGAACCTCAATGCATATTGGACAGAAAGGAAACCCCGCTCCAGAATCGAACCATTGCACAGGTCAAGGTGCAGTGGAGACATTTTGGCCTAGATGAGGCTACATGGGAAATGGAGGATGCCATGAAACAAGCATATCCAATTTTTTTTACCTTTATACATACATGTCATGATGATAGATAGAACATCGAGGATGATGTTCCTTTAAGGGGGAGGGAATTGTAACACCCTGTTTCCCCTAGTCTGTAAAAATAATTATGCTGGCCAAGAACTGTGGCAAACTCAAAGATGTGAATGTGTTATTTTGAATGGACCTTAGTATACAAGGTCGACGAATGTAAATTAACATTATGAATATATATATATATATATATATATATATATATATATATATGTTGCAATAGGGATGATTTTAAGGATGGAAATTTATTTTAAAATGTAGAAACCTTGGTGAATCCTAGTAATCCTTCATATGCCAATTATAAATGTTTGGCGATATTTTTGTAAAAATATTCAAATTTCTAAGGATTTAATATTGTTTTTATAAACTTTTGGTGATTTTTAAGGTAAAATAATTTTATCCTATAGAATTTGGGCGAATCATTTTTAAAATAGCGAATCTCATTTTTGGAAAAACCATGGAAAATTAGCCCGTGAGCAAAATTTATCCCCTAAAATCATCCATGTGTTGCAAGACTACTGGGAGGGGGATGTGCTGAAAAAGAGACCACAATGGCTAAAGAAAGGTGGTGGAAGGCACCTGGAATGTTGGCGCTAGCTTCCACCGAAAACCAATACCATATTTGGTCTTCACTGGCCCGGAGAACCAAGAGTGGCTCGTTGGCCCCGAAATGAATTACTCACCAGGATGGTAGGTGAAGAGTCTCCTCATGAGTTAATGAGGGATGGGGGTGAACCGTCCATCTGTGGAGGCCTTAGACTTGAACACCACGGGGAAATTCGTGCCACACACAACTTCGACGGAAAAGAAAAGGCAGGCAAAAGGTGTGGAAAGGGGGATGCGAGGGAGGGATCGTAGGAGAGATCGGAAGAACTCTGGAAAAAAATACAGAGTGAGCGATAGCAAAGAAGAAGAAGAGTAACCTTCATTCTTTATCACTGAAGAATCGAGACAGAGAGTCTCAAGCATCATGGTCTAGCTCGGGGGTGGCTAGTGGTAAATCCATTCAGAGTCGCTAAGCCTACAGTTGGGTGGAAACGAGCACCCCTCCCAGCAGTTGCATCACCTGGTGTTTTTTGATAAGTGTTTATATCTTGTGTCTTGCATTGAATATCTTGGAATGTATGCTCATGGTTTGAACACTTGTAAATGGTTTCTGTGTAAGAAATGTTTGCATGGTGTTTTGATCGGAAATGGTGGTTGCATGCTTATGTTGGAATGACCACATTCAGTTTATATATATATATATATATTTATGAATAAGTGCAGTTTTTCAGGTCTGCTTTCGGGAAAGTTCCCTCACTCTATAAAGCCAGGGTAAATGCCTAGAAAGGATTGCCTTCGCAGTAAAAACCTTGATCTTTCTCACTACCAGTCACAGAAGCTAATAGCTCAGAGATTTTAAGAGGACCTTCCAGTCGGGTCTTCAAACCTGGTGAAATTTACCCAAGGGCTAGAAGAAGGAATTAATGCTGTAGTTTTTAAAATCCTTCATGGGAGAGAATGGTATTCTTAGACTTAGGACATTTCGGCATTTTGGCACCTGGGGTATCTAGGTGTGCGTCCTCTTGTACTCGTGAGTCTCAAAACCTCGACCCATGAAATCCCGAAATGACAGAGTGTGAATGAATTAAGGACCTTTCGGTGGTTCGGTACCCAGGATACCCTTCCTCTTGCTAAATGCATGAATGAGATCCTTTTGGAGGATCTAAGGTCTGTTACGACCTTTAAATTGGATGTAGGAATGCAAGTGTTAATGCCTTGACCGCTTTTTAACCTTCGTAAGTAGCGAAGAAATCGGGGCCGTTGATTCCAAGATCCACGGGAGTACCTGGACCATCCAACTATAGAGTACACATGGTGGCTGGTAAGCGTTTCGTCTTTTCAACACCCAGGAGATCAGAGGGTAAGAACCCTTGTCCTCATGACTCGCGAAATCCCGACATATGAAATCCCTAAATGCTAGCGTGTGGGTAAGTTATGAGTTTTCAGAGTTTCGGCACCCGGGGTACCTAAGTGCAAGTTCTCCTGTACTCGAAAGTCCTGAAACCTTGACTTGTGAAATCCCAAAATGATAATAGTATGGACAAGTCATAAAACCTCAGAGTTTCGGTACACGGGATACCCAGAGGTGAGTTCCTTGTACTTGCAAGTCCCGAATCCCCAACCCGCAAAATTCCAATGGATGTAATCTCGAAATAGATGCGTAGATTAAGAGTTGGTACTTCGGAGTTTCGGCACCCGGAAGATCTAGATGCGAGACCTCCTGTCTGTGCACATCGCGAATCTCTGATCCGTGAAACCCCGAATTTTGGTAGAAGGTATGACGAGTGGGTGTATCGGATTTTCGCTACTTGGGAAATCGAAAAATGTGACTTTTCGTCCTCTTGTATTGTGAAGTCCCGACTTGCGAAATCCTGATATGGCATGGTGTAAATTGAATCTGTTTTTTCGGCATTTTGGTACCTGAGACCCCGAAGGACATTTTTTGTTTCGTGTACCTACTAGATGCAAAGTCCCGATGGGGAAAGTTCCGATATGGCGTAGTGCGTGAAGTCTTGATGCTTCAGAGTTTAGATTTTGGTATTTCGGAGCTTCATCTCCTAGAGGATCTGGGTACACAACCTCATGTCCTCGCACATCCCGAAATTATGATATACGAAAACGCGACTCGTAGAATCTTGAAATGGCATAGTGTGACTTCGTTCAACATTTTGGCATTTCGGTACCCAGAACAACCCAAGGGTAAGTTTCCCATATACTCGCAAGTCCTGAAATCCTGACTTGCAAAACCCCGAAAAGATAGAGTGTGGAGAAGTTATTATACTTCGGTATTTTGGCACCAGGGGTACCTAAGTGCGGGCGCCACGTATTTGCTAGTCTTGAAGCCCCGATTAGCGAAATCCCGAAAGGAGAAATGCCAAAATGGCTTAGCATGGATAATATTGGGTGTTTCGGTATTTCGGTACCTGAGACATATATTGGCAAGTTCTCTTGCACCTGCCAGTCTCGAAAACCCGAAGTGCGAAACCCCGAAATAATAATAGCGTGGATGAGATATGGTGTGTCAGTGTTTCAGCCCCCGGGGTACCTAACGATAAGTTCTCTTGTCATCGCATATCCCGAAAACCTGGTCTACGAACTCCTGAAATAGATGGAGTGATATATATATATGTATGTAGGTTTTGGAGTTTCAGCTCTTTGGAGACTAAGTGCGAAACCTCTTGTCATCGCATATCCCAAAAACCCGGTATGTGAAATCCTGAAGGGTAGAGTACCCGAACTTAACCCAGGGTTGTTGTTAATCTCGTTAAGCAGTTAGATCCATTTCGGGCTTCAGCTCTTCGAAAGACAAGAGAGAAAAAGGGAAATACATGCATCGCGATTTCCTGAATCGTGAAAGCCGATGAGCACCTCTCCGATAAGGCCTATGGTCATAGCCGCCGATCATATGAGGGACTTTAAAAGGGAAAGGAGGGTCTGCGATAGGCTCCATAGAAATTAAAAAGGAAAGAAAGCCGAAAATTTTCTAACCCCATGGTGGGTGTGTTACATTAGTAGAATTGTGGATACCGGATTACACGGTAAGTCATGAACAATACACAAGATATTGGAAAAGACGACATTCTTGCATAGGAAACATAAGTACCACAGATCCTTTCGTACTATCGAAGAATCAAGCAATATGGTATAGACAGATCACACATGTATGAAAAACCTGAATAATTATCACCAAATAGTGGAAAAAGGCCATTGAGAGTACGAAAAATCATTGGCATTGCATATAGGATTAGGGGAACCTAGACACAAATTTCAGTGTATCAACTTAGACACATGGACACATAGATCCAACCTAAAAAACATCACCATCACCGTGAAAATTTTTGGTTGTATTTTGAACTATTTATACCACTTTCTAGGGCCATAGTATTCCCTGGGAATTCACATTTATGCACAAAGATAGTTACCAGGTCTATTTGTTCTAAGAATCACATTTCAGGTAAAAATTCATCGCATCCATGGATTCTCTTAGCACACATGTAATTTACTATAGGAAATGATCCATGCAGATTGTTTGCAATCCTATGGTCTCATTGTCCCATTGACTTGCACTGAGAAGGAAACTACTGGGAAGGGGACACAACATAGAGTCTATGATAAAGATTACTCAAGTTTCCAAATAGTTTCTTGAAATGTTCTTTGAAGATCATGTGCTTCACAAAATCTCTATGTTATCATCTTTTATGTGTATTTCTATGGATCAAGACCTTCAATGAACAGAACATATGCATTATGTGGACTGACCCCTTCATCAGTTGCAATTGTCCTTTTATTTTCCATCAACTAAGTGTATCTAGAGAACATGGAGAAATTGGGCATGTCTGTTGTGACAATGACACCATCCCTGCGATTTGTAATTGCTCAAGTAACTAGACAAATTTCTAGCAACATGAATTGGACTAACTATTGTTTCAATTCCTAGAATACATGATGGAGCACACCCACACTTCTCCTATCCAGATGAGTCCAAGGCATAAATATGTCATCATATTTGAAAAATGCACACCAAATCGAGATACTACTTTCGGGATGACCTTACTCATTCCAAAATCTATTTGGTGCTATAATGATATCCCAGACAGAGGATTTGCACTTGCTTAAGAAATCTGTGGGTGTCCAACCTAGCCAAATTCACAATGAACACTATTCAACATATCATCTCTCTGATCTCACAAGAAGACATGGGTCGAGCACCACTAAGTCAATAGTGTGCAAAACATGTCAAGAACAAAGTATTAGCGCTAGAACTCTATGATAGATTGGAGTTTCTAGAGAATTGTTCTCTAGATATCAAGATTGTCCTTGATTTTTCTTTTTGCTTCACAATAACACAAACTCCATCAAGCAATTGTTTTAATAGACAAGAGTTAAATGATATTTACAAGTACATATTAACAACACATAATCCATGGCCTAGATCCATGCAGCCATTTCTCAAATGAGAAAAGTACATAGTACAGTTCTATGGAATGAACTAGTCTCCATTTATATATATTTCTCGTTTCAAATGAAAATAATCCAAATCCTAACTTTGTTTTGTAATCCATCATGTATTTTGTCAATTGATTAGTTATCTATTTTAATGCTCTGTTTTTTTTACTCTGTCAATGCCCTTCCAACCAGCATATTGTTGATTTACATCTGATACAGGGCTGGTACGTGTGTGTAATTTCTAGGTAGACTCTGATATTTTTTTGAATTAATTACAAAACAATCAATATGCACAAAACTTGTAGTTGTGGACATCAAATATTGACAAACAATGGATTCCCAACTCACTATTGACACGATAGCCACTGATGCAATATGGAATTTCGATAATACACAATACTAAGCAATATCAATACATATTATTGCATCTGCATATAAGTAAAAAAAATGTTGTTGCTTGTCTAATTGTTATAGGCATACCTTCTATTGGGACATTATTCTTCAGTTTCTTCTTCTGCATTTCTTATCACTTCTTTCTCTCCTGCAAATGCTCTATTCCATGTCCATGAGAAAGCAACAAATAAAACTCATTGAACATGCAAATAAGGCCTTATGTAAAAATCACATGAAATACACAATGTCAAGGAACAATAAATGAATAGTGCACCAATGAAATTAGAGAAAATACACCTCTGCAACTCTTAATGGATGTTTCTTTATTATCCCTATTGTCTTTTTTAACATTGCTAATTGTTTCAATGCAATGTACATTGAATAAATCAAACAACAATGTAGATCGATTGTAGTGAGTTGCAAACACAATGAAAATTGTTGATATTATATTTTATTTGCAACCAAAATATCTTCTATATCAACTGCTTTCAATGCGCCACACAATATCTTGATCCACCACGAAAACAAATGTCGCTTTATTCCAATGCTACACCATGAACTTTTCATAGACAAGTTTAGTTTTCTTTTCAATGCACTTATATAAAATTTCCAAAAAATACAAATGGAAAGTTTTATCGACTACCCTTAAAAAAGGAAATTGACTAAACAAGGAATTCCTAAATATATAACAAGAATATGAAAACATCATTTTTTTCAGCCTAGTTTCTTTCTACTAGACGGTTCTCAAGCCATCTCTATGGCATCTAGCAAGTTGATATATATAACGCCTAAAAAACAAAAAATAACAACAAAGTTTTTTTTTTTGGTTGCATATATGATGTACATCAATACTATTACATTCAAGCATTTGATCCAACAACATAGTTGATAAAACAAAAATAGTTTTTCCTAAACACCACACCAGTGCCAATGCAATTTTGAATAAAACCAAGTAAATGTACTATGCTTGTAGCACACGCTATAATTAAAGGCCACAAACTAGGAGGAGAGGAAATGCATGTAGAGGAAACACAAATTAAATGTGTTTCTTATCTGTAAATTGCTCGATGATCTAACTGATATATGTGTAAAAGACAATTTATCATACTCACATCTTGTTGTTGGTTTTCATGTAATTTCAGGTCTATAATTTGTCTTTCTTGGATACTTTGCTAGTCAAAATCCTTCTGACTTCGCTACTTTCAAGGTTGGACAAAGGTTTTGCAACATTTGTTGCAAAAGGGCACAATTAATAAGCCGCATGGATTCTATGCACAAGTATTTAAAATACAAAATACTCACTTTTCTAGTGACATTCCTTTGCCACTGCCAAACAACACAACACATACCTGCACTGACTACCGTGACATTTTCATACCTATACTTGGTCTAGCTAAGGCAATTTATTTTTAAGCCTTCTGTGATAAAAATGCATTGGGTATCATGTTGCATTTCCACACCTTCTCTCCTCTGCACTTCTAATAGTTCAACATCCCTAATTGTGACATGCAATGTAATTTGCAATATAGCTCATTGATCTATGGTAAATTGATTTGCTCTGATCTACTAGAAAACACTATGCATATAGAACCACTGCAAAGAAAATGACAATTCCTAATTGAATAAACCAAGTAACTTTAATATGCACAGATCACACACTATCAAACATGATGTGAGATGAAAAACTGTGGAAGTGCATGAAGAACAAATGCAACCATTCTTCGTATAAGATTCAAATATAGACCAAGTGATAAATAGAGAAAGCATATCCTCTATGTAGTATACACATATGCAAAAGTACTGATCAAATTTGTCTACAAATCATACAAGCTTCTATACAACCAACTTTGCAAATGCCAAACCATAAGTGACATGAATTCTCAACGCAAGCCTCCAAACTCTAGAATCCCACATAAGAACTAAAAATAGAAAAATAAACAAGCAGTTGTTCAGTCTATTCTGACTCCCCATCTAGTTTTCATAGGTATACTTGGTGTACTTTAGACCCTCTATTTTGAATCCTTCTATGGATAACCTACATCGGATATCCACATGTTTTGCTATACTTTCGCAATTCCACATTTCCAATACCATGCATCTGTCATTGTAAAAAGTGACACAATTAAAAAATTACGTCACCGATCTATTATAAATTCATTGGCACTCTGGTCACAAGGAACGAGATGCATATAGAAATAGTGCCAATAAAATGCAATGCTTACTCGTACATTGTTGGATCTTGTAGTTGATATATGTCTAAAAGAAATTATAACTGATTCGCAACTTTCTCTTCGCTTTGGTGTAATTCCAGTTATGCGACCTATTTGTCATTCGAAAATTTGCTAGTCGAAAGCCTTATTCACTTGTCCACTTTCAATGTTGGACAAAGAATTTGCAAAAACAGGTTCCAAACTACACAACAATAATGGGCATGAATTCTTTACACAACCCATGAAAATACATAGTGATGGTTGTTCTAGCCATATTTCTCATTCAACCATTTGATCCAACAATACAACCAATAAAAAAGAATTGGTTTGTTTAAACACTATACTAATGCCAATGCAAATATGAATGAAACCAAGTAATTTTACTATGCACAGAGCACAAACTATGAAACATGATTCCATATTTGGAATTGCAGTAGCACAGAAAGGGAAGATGTATCAGCTCTCCATGGAAAATTTGAATATATACCAACTGCTAAATAGACAAAGAACCAACTATATGTAGCATACACCTATGGAGAACTCCTGATGACATTGCTTAGTCAATTGCACAATTCTCCATGCAACCAACTATGGCAATGTCAGACCATAACTTGCATGAATTATCAGCGCAAGCGTTGAAAGTATACAATCCTCGTTCGCCCCGCATGGCTATAATTGGTGTACTTAAGACAGTCTTTGTATAATCCTTGTGACGAGAACCTGTGCAGGTCACCCTCCTGTACGTCATCATTTCCAATAATTTTGCATCTGTCATTGTGACAAGTGACGTAATTTGTAAAATAGATCATTGATTTATAATAAATTGATTTTCTCCAATTTAGGAGAAAACACAACACATGGAAACAATACCAAGAAAATATGATGTCTATCTGTAAAATTCTTGATAGTTTTTTATTGTGGTTATTTCTACTTGAAAAGTATCTGAAATGTGTAAAATAAATTTTAACAAATTGTCATCATGCTCTTTGCTTTCTTGTAATTCTAGGTCAGTGAGCTATTTGAACAATCTAATTGTCATGAGACTTCTTACTTTCCCACTTTTGAGCTTGGAAAAATATTGCCATATGTTCATAGCTATAATTGGTACACGTAAGACACTCTTGTTTTTAAGCCTTTTGCAGAGAACCTGCACCAAGCACTCTTTCAAATTACTCCACTTCCACGCTTCTGCATTTCCAATAGTTCTACATCGTTGAGTGTCACAAGTGAAGCAGTTTGCAATATATATGCCTAATTTATCTTAAATTGATTTTCTTTGATCTAGGAGGAAACCACTTCTATCTAGAAGCACTGCAAAGAAAATGTGATGCTTATCTGTACACTGCTCAATGGTTTTTTATTATTTTTATTGCTATTCGAAAGGTAGTTGATATACGTGTAAAATAAATTTGGCTCGATATCAATCCTGTTGTTGGCCTTGATGAAATGATAGTTCTACAACCCATTATATTTGTACAATATGCNAAAAAAAAAAAAAAAAAAAAAATACATTTTGTATATAATGGACATCAAGAATATTTCATTCAACCATTTGACGCACTGATACAACTGATAAGAGAAAACTAGTTTTCTTAAACACTACACCAATGACAATGAAAATATGAATGAAACAAAGAAACTATACTATGCATGGAGAATAAACTATTAAATATGCTGCCAAATGAAGAACTACGTCAGTGTGGAAAAAAAAGACGTATCAGTTCTTTGGACATAATTTGAATATAGACCAATTGATAAATAAACAAACTACCAACTTTGTGTGAAACTGCTAATAACATCGCTTTGTCAGTTGCACAAGTCTCTATATAACCAATTATTCCAATTCCAGACCATAAGATACATGAACTCTTAGCGTGAGATTTGAAAGTATACAATCTTTGTGCATCGTGCACAATTATACTTGGTGTAGCTAAGACAGTCTATTGTTAAGCCTTGTGATGAGAACTTGCACAGGTTACCCTCCCATATCTCACCATTTCCAATAGTTCTGCATTTATCATTGTGACAAGCGATGTAATTTACAAAATAAATCATTGGATTATAACAAATTAATTTTCTCCCATTTATGATCAAATGAGACACATCTAGAAGAAGTGCCAAGAAAATGTGTTTTCTATGTGTAAACTTCTTGATGGTTTTTTTATGGTTATTGCTATTCAAAAAGTATCCTATATATGTAAAATAATTTTTTCTTTCCCATTTTTAATACTAGATGGATTTTTTGCAATAGTTGTATCTCCAACCTCCGTACAACTATGTGTCTCACACAAAACAAAATATTTAAATGAATGCCATTTTATTTCAAATCCGTCAAAATTAACCTGTCACAAATCCATAGAATATTGTTCAAATTACATCCACTATCACAATTCTTCATGCAGATGAACGACACACACAAGCATACATGGCATGGATTCTCTACACAAGCATTGAAAATACATAGTACTCATTGTATCAAGGATATCGATCCACTACTATTGAGATACACAATACATATCCATACAAAGTGCCATTATTTATGCATAGAAAAATCCTCTAGGGAAACTACAAAATGCATGTCTTTCTAGACCATGTATGCATATACTACAATCAAACCCAGAATAAAAATAAAGTAGGTCGAACGTAGTGCGATGCACCAAACTAAAAAACAACATTGCTCTATAGTAGATGCAAAATAATGCACTACTTCCTAACTTTATACCAACATGATCTCCATAGCACCAATCAACTGCAAAACAAGGTAAAAAATACACGTTGGGAATAGGGAAACACTAAATAAAATTAGGACCTAATTGTCCACACAAGCATTGAAAATATACAACTTTTCCTGCATCAACGATACTCACCTGCCACTTCCAATATGCATAATACATAGTCCCACAGAGAAGCACCATATGTTCATGGAAAAATCCTCTAGGAAAACTACAGAATGGTTATTTTTCTAAACTATATATTCCTAACACTACAATCAAACCCCCAACAAAAATTAGAACAGATGAAACACATCGCAACTAAGCAACCTATAAAAACAACATTTCTCTACAACACATGAAAAATAGTGCAATTCTCCCTAACTTAACACTCGCACCATCTTCATATCATTAGACAACTTCAAAACAAGATGAAAAATACAAGCCAACAATAGGGAAACACAAAATAAAAATTAGGACCTAATTTTCCCTAACATATAACATATAATGTGTAGGATTTCTTACACTCTGGAACACATATCCACAACCACATAATTAGAACTATTTGAACTAACCACTTCCAGCACTCACAAATCTAGAACAACTCTGTCTCTATGAATAATAACATATGACATAGTAAATAAACGCATTAATCAACCCCAACAAAAAAGAACAATACAACCTCAAAATGACAAACCCTTTCTCCCTACTCTCCTTTGAATACCTTTGGATTACACAGTATTTGTAATATCCCCCAACTGACCTGAATATCCCTTATAAAAAATAGCAACATATCGAAAGAAACTGGACCTTTCACAAAGCAACCTCTATCAAACAACAAAAAAACATCAAAACAAAAGAGTTTTTCTCCCTGTTCATATTTGACTATTTTCATCCTACACAGTATTTGAAACATTCCTCGTTCGACTTGACTTGCTTATGGAAGCTCCAACAACACAGCAGAGCCAACCACACTATGCACAAAGAAAACTTTGTCGAACAACAAATATGCAAACCAATTACAAAATACATATATTAATACGTTGACAATCTATCTATAAGAAAGATACTTGATGCACATGACTCCTAGCCCACCTTTCCTTCCTCACTTGTAGAATAATATAGCGTTAAAAAAGAATTCAATTGAATCTCATTGTAATCCGTGAAAGCCATCCAAGAGAATCATGTCAAGGAAAATAAAAAAAATAATTACATATTTCGTATAGTAAATATATATGCATATTGTCTGGCCCACCACTTTAAATGAAACCAACTGCCAGCTGACACTATAGCAAGCTTCATAAACCATCATTTTCTATGAACCATCTTCCAAACCTACATAATTAAATTGTGTATCCAATTCCCACCGTCGACCCAACAATAAGATATTGTTTTGAACAACCAATCAGAACACAACAAAAAAATTTAGATCGATCCCAACAAATTTTAACTTTGGAAGAAAACACCAAATTTTTGGTCAAGGCGAAAAGAAAAACAATGTTAACGCAAATAAAAAAATTTGTAGTCCCAGGCCTTCGACAAGGAAAAATAACAATAATAACTTTGACTTTAATTTTATGATATTATTGTGATATATTCATTGTTATTTCTTCACTATTTACTAATAGCATTATCACTTCCACAAATTGTTTTGGGGACTAAATAATGAGACATGATGTGTTTTTGGCATAGGCCATTCTAGGGAAAAACATCGTAATTAATGATGACAGTTAGTAAATGGACCAAATAAGGAGCATGCATCATAAAAGAGGGAAAATCAGCGCCGACAAACCAGGAAAGTCAAATAAAGGACAAAAGATGCGGACCAATGAGGAAAACGGTTGGATTTTGGACCAGCCATGATCAGGGAGTTAGAAAGTGGACAAACCTAATACAAAGAGGGTTAGTGGGTTAGGGTTTTGGTCATTGTTGTAATGGGTAACTAACCCATTTTTTTTATATATAAATAGATGGGAGTGAGATAACAAAGAGGAATAATGTTAGATAAGATCTTAGAGCCTGTTTTTTAGACAGAGAGATGCATTGTAATCGAAGGGAAGGTCACAAGTTGTGGATATTAGTATAATATTTTCAACCTCAAATGTAATGCGCATAACTCTATAAACTTGATGAAGAATAATAAAAGAGTGAATATATCCAAATCTTAGTGGAAGTATGCCAGGGGGGGTGAACCAAAATAAAATGTGTGTCTCTGTGTGGAATGGTTGTATTATTTCTTGAATTTTTTTAGTTATGATGAATGAATTGATCTATTAGAAGTAAAATGCAACACACAATAGAATAACCGATATATTTACTGCAAAATAAATCTAGAATAACCGGGATATTTACTGCAGTATAAATCTTAAAAGAATGCAACTGATTACATAATGGTAGATATGAATATAATGATGTGTTAGAATGATATATTTGATGTGTTTTTAGGTATAAATAATGTCTATCACCCCCACAGTATCCTCCCTTCCAATATTTCATACATATGGGTCCTGCAGTCACCCATGAGCCATCTCGGGTGAGATTGTATTGTGCACTCTATGTGCAATGTTTCCTTTTGGTATCCAGAAGGTCTGATGGTTTGTAGGGTTTTTTTGGAAACCTAAGGTAGAACTGGGGTCATCCCATTACGTCCAACAAATGGTTCTGTTGTTGGCTAGAACCAAAAATAATAGATTGGAAGGGACTTTCTTAGAAGAGTAGTTAAGAGAATGCAATATTAGAAGGGGATGTCCAGACCATGGAATCGAACTAAGTAGGATATTGAACAATGGTTGAGAACAAAAGAGCTGAAGTTTTCACAGAAAGACAATAGAAACCCTAAGTATGCATCGTGAAAATATTTTGAGAGGTATGTATTCACTAATCTTCATGAGGCATTTTTCTATGAATTTCCACATTTTTTGCAGGAGTGGATACTGAGATTAAAATACAATCACCCAACTAATCAAATAATACGAGTAGAATGGAATACTGAAAAGATTGTGCATTTACTAAGAGTCAAAAACAAATTCATGTGTGCAATTGATTTCTGGCTAGACATCATCATTGCGAGATTCATTACCATGTTTGCATTCGATGCTGCAAAATCATACACTTCTGCAGAGCACGAGGGTCCAAGAGGAAGGTATATTAGATCACCTTATATATCAATCAGGATTTTGTTGCATGATAAAGGGGTGATGAAAATGGAGTCTAACATCAAAGTAACTCTATGCGCATGGGGAGACTGGGGGAAACATTAAGCACGATATGAGATATGGAGGAGGATTTGGATAAAGGTAAGAATAAGGAAGTAATGGATCCCATTATAATGGAATAAGAACAAATCAAATAAATAATGGCTAAAGTGGGAACGACACATAGCGAAAGGCCCTACAAATATAAGATTAATAAGAAAAAGAGAGTGGTATATGAGAAGGAAGGCTTGGAAAGTGATGAATAAGAGGTATATGATATATGTGTTATGAAGGCGATTAAATAAATCCTACGTGCCCCATATGAGAGAAAAACTAGAGGTCAAGGGTCTAACGCAGAAGAAGGATCTGTATTCTAGATCATAATTAGTGTGGAACCCACAACACCATGTGCGACTAAGACATCTAAAAATAAAAAATATTTTAGATGACCAACAATTAGTAGCATAAGGATTCCAGTAGTACAAGGGACCAATGAAAATTCAAGTGGAAGTATAAGTTCCTCTAGCATTAGTCAATTATCTACACTGCACAGAGGAGGTAGTACAACAAATTTTACAATGGTAGGAGCATATACGACTATTCGGTTACTGAAATTTCATGGAGAAGGGTCAAAGGACCTAGAGAAACATCTATTTATTTGTGAAAAAAAAGGGGAATCTAAACAGATCATAGATGAAGATACAAAAGTGGCTCAACTTGCAATTACATTCAGAAACCACGCATTGGACTGGTTTATGAGCCTAGCAGTGAATAGTCCACAAGGAGCACCTACAACTACTGCAGAGGTAAAGAAGGCACTAATTAATGAATTCCAAAAACCAAGTTCATAAGATCAATACATGAATGAGATGATAAAAATCTAACAGAAGCCAGGAGATTCGGTTAGGGAAATCGATAAGAAGTTCAAGCGATTGAAAGGTAAGTTGAAATATCCTATAACAAAAAAGCAACATAGGAAAATATTTATAAACTCATTTTTGCCACATTTTAAATACCCATTGAGGAAACCAAAGTTCCAAAATCAGGCTGAGGCTTTGCAAGCATCCCTACAGTTTGAAGAGAATCAATATAAACATATAAATCCATCTATAGAAGAGTTGAGAGAGGATCTCAATAATTTGACATTTAAGTTGAATCAGAATAAAGGAAAGGAAAAGAGAGAATTTGTCTGGTGTACCTTATGCATAACATAAGGACACCACAAAAATGAGTTCCCAACATTTTCACAGTACTTGGGAGAAGGACTGTCAAATCCCTCACCCACAGGAGGAGTATGATGTGAAATATGTAAAACACCTGGACATGATCCCTATCATTGTCCCATGATGTAAAAGTACCAAACAATGGCTAAGAGTACATTTTGCAATTTCTGCAAGTCTATAGGTCATGAGAATAATGATTGTCGAACCTTGGAAATGATGAAGGAAATGATCTCAGATGCTTATAGGATGCACGATAAACTAACGATAGAACAAACTTCTCAATAGTACAATAATGCATAGCAGTTTAAAATGCCACCATAATATAATCAAGTACCACAATATAATACGCTGCACGTAGACAATCAAGGTAATAGAGGAGGATTCAGAGGAGGAGAACATGGAAGAGGAGGATTTGGAAGAGGTAGAGGACCAGTAAACTGTCACAATTTCTAGCAACCTGGATATTATGCAAGGAATTTACCATTGCCACCAACAACATGCATGTACGTTCATGCAACAGATCGTACTAGATAAGACTTTCTTATACTTCTGACAAAGATACAAGACAAAGGAATCAGAACAATCAAAATGTTCAATGGATTGTTGCGGAAACTAGCGATGATGGGAAAAGATCAGTATAGTTACTAGAGGTTGAACCAAAATTGTTAAGAACCAAACATCAATATAGCATAGAAAAACCTCAGGAAAAGTACTCAATGCCTTGAAAAAGAGATAATTTCATATAATAATCCTTTTCGAGGGGGCAACCTCCTTTTACCCCACTTAAATGTTCAAGTACAAGATGATTCAAAATGAAAATGTCTCCTTGGTATATATAGGAGACTAGGAGGTATAATTACAACTAATGGCCTAAAGCCGACATAA
>ML778562.1:1840957-1856920 GCA_009831015.1 Picea engelmannii | reverse complement strand
TTGGTATATATAGGAGACTAGGAGGTATAATTACAACTAATGGCCTAAAGCCGACATAAATAAAATAACATTACTAATCTAATATGCCCCAATAAATAACATTACTAATCTAATATGCCCCAATAAATAACATTACTAATCTAATATGCCCCAATTAAGGGGTAATGAGCCAATATTAGGGCTTAACAAAAATAGGAGCAGACACAACAAATCAGAATAAAAAACTAGAATCGGTGGGTCAGAAAATATACAACACCTCAACAATATTTTGATGCACGCAAGGAAAAATAAGCGTTCAAGAAGGCCAGATAAGAAATCTTGCAGGATAATATTACTTCTACTTCAAATACACAACCAAGATATCATGGGCCAATATATGATATGCCTCATCCATTTGATCATATTGACAGAGATCAGTCTTCACAAAATGTAAGTAATCTAAGAAATTTTTTGGTATATTGCTTGAACTTATTGAATGATCAAACATCTCTACAAGTATTATAAAGTTTGATAGAAAAATGCAGTCTTGAAGAAGAGATAAAATTAGAAAAAAAGACAGTAAATCGTGTCCATAGGAAGACAAGAACAAATAGAGAGTTCAGATTAAATGAAAATATTGGAGACTTTAACATGGGTGACATTATATTATATTTGGGATCAGAGGTAAATGTTATACCTAAGAAAACTTGGGAATGCATGGGTAAACTTACACTAGGTTATTCACCTATTCAGCTTAAACTAGAAAACCAACATACAATAATACCAATTGGTCGATTGAAAGGAATACTAGTATATTTAGATGGTGTGTGCACTATGGAATATTTTGAGTTAATTGATATAATGGATAATACTACACCTTATCGAGAATTGTTCTGACTGGATTTGGCATTTGAAATCAATCCATCATCAATTTGAAGACCTGAAAAATGATTTTTGAATCAGGAGAATATAGATTCATAGAACCCTTATATCCTTCAGAAGGTGGAAGGTATGTTGAACCAACAACAAAAATATTTATCAAAGAAGAGATAAACCAGCTCTATAGAATGACTGCACATGAGGAAGACTATATTAACCCAACAACAAATGGAATTCTTAGTTGGACAAGCATCATTTCTTGTGCTTCAGATTCTAATACAAGACTAGAAAATTGGCAACAACACTTATATGAGATATCTACCAGAAGATGTGCAAGAATGACACACGCACTAAAATGGGTTGGAAAAGAGGTAAGAGAACCTACAAGTTTTTATAGTCAAATCTATTTGGAAGCATTCTTAACAAAGTTTGAGTTATAAGTCCTTGAAAGTCAAAGGTTATTAATTTTTGATATTTCCTTGAAAGAAACACCTGCACATTGGTGAGGTATGCACAAAGAGAAGATCCATGATTGGTATCAATGCAAAAGATTACTGCACATTAGATTTGGCATAGAAAAGGAGAATAAACATATGGATAAATATGATGGAATATGAAAACATAGAGAACATATAGCCAGATGCACAACCCAATGGAGATTGGCACCACCATAGGAATGACCACATCACTTCATTCATACATTAGAAGGAATACTAAGAAATTGGTATATAGAACTGGAACTACGCAGAGGAACTGAAAATTGGGATGATTTGCAGCATAACTATTTAATTAAGTTTGGATTTGAACATGAGAATCCAATGATAGATAAAACATTGAAGTTGATAAAAGAAAATATATTTGAACAACGTGAAGTTGAAATTGTAACAACTTATCATAATTGCAATCGAAAAATAGTCAGACAATTGCTACATTGTTACCATGTAGTAGAAGAAGACCCAACAGAAGAGCACCCATGTGATATTCAAATAAAAGAAGTTGAAGGGGAAAGAGAGGTAGAAGGCCCACAATTATAGTCAAAATATTTTGTTGCACCACTGAAGATAAGTAAATTCAATATTGGAACAGAAGAGAATCTGGAAATTGTAGTATTGGTGACTATTGGGAGAACTAGACATTGTAAAGAATAACATAACTACTGCATGAATATAGCGATCTATTTCCAACAAAATTTTCAGAGATGAAAGGGGTAGTAGGATAAATTGGATAAATTAATATTTCTATATGACCAGATGCCATACCAATAAGACAACGACCCTACAGGTTGAATCCAATATATAAATAGAAAGTTAAGGAAGTGATTGATAAAATGTTAGAGGTTGGTATAATAGAACTTGTTGAAGAATCTGAATAGATTATCCCTATGGTAGTTTAGGAGAAGAAACAAAGGGGAATAAGAATCTATGTAGACTTTAGGAATTTGAATGATGCTTATCTACATGATCATTTCTCTACTCCATTACAGATGAGGTATTGGAAAATGTAAGAGGACAAGAAGCACTCTCATTTACTGATGTATTTCGAGGGTATCACCAAATCAGAATAGCACCAGTACACAGTGATGCCCTTTGGATTGAAAAATTCCCCTGCTATTTTTTTAAGAGTAGTGGTAGCCGCATTTGAATATTTTATACATAATCTTTTGGATGTTTATCTGAATGATTGGATAGTATTTATCTTATTAAAATATCATGTCGAATTTTTAATAATAATGCTATACAGGTGTAGACAATGCCAAATTTCCTTGAGTATTAAGAAATGCATATTCAACGCACCATTTGGAATTTTTCTAGGGCATGTTGTAAACAGGGTTTGCTAGTTGACCCTGCGAAGATTGTTGTCATTGTTAATTTACCACCACCTAAGTCAGTGCACCAATTAAGAGCTACACTTGGTCATACAAGCCACTATATAAAATTTATAAAGATCTATGCACATATCACTGCACCCAAGGGGAAAATGTTAAATAAGGATATCAAGTTTCAATGGAATGATGAGTGCCAACAAAGTTTGGACATCTTAAAAGAGAAAATGGTGACAACACCAATTCTGGTGTTTCCAAATTGGTCAAAAGATTTCCATGTTCATGTGGACACCTCTTAAATATAACTTGGAGAAGTACTAACATAGCCAAGAGAAGGTGACATAGGTTACCCAATAGCATTTGCAAGTAGGAAACTCTCAAATTCAGAAAAAACATTACAATACAACAAAGAGAGAAGATTTGGCCATGGTGTATGCATTGAAAAAGTTTAGACATTATTTACTAGGCCAACAATTAAAATGTTCACATATCGCTCTGCTCTCAGATACCCAATCAAAAAGCCAGTGTTGGGGGGGATAATATGTAGATGGTTGTTGTTATTTCAAGAGTTTGATTTTGAAGTAGTAGTGAAACCCGGAAGATTGAATGAAAGGGCCATATTATTTGTCTAAGAAAACTAATGGAGAGGAACCAAGCATCTTGGAGGACAATTTTTCTGATGCACAACTCTTTTCGATGTAGATTATTGAGCAATAATTTTATGATATTATTGAATTTTTGAGTACAGGATTTTCCCCAAAGGAATACAACACTTTGAAAAAGAAGAATTTGGTGGTTAGAGATGCATATTAACAAATTATTGCAGGACACTTATATAAACTAGGTGCATATAATATTCTAAGGAGATGTGTCATGGAACATGACCGTCCCATCATCTTGGTAGAAGCACATGAAGGAATAGTTGAAGGACACTATGCAGGAAAAACCACTTCGCAAAAGAGATCACACGCAGTACTATGGTGGCCAACAGTTTCTGAAGATGCAAAGGAATACTACCATACTTGTGATGTCTATCAAAAGGTAGGAAATCCATCCAGAAGAGATGGCATGCCCCTAAAACATTAGGTAACCCTTAAAGTGTTTGACAAATGGGTAGTAGATTTTGTAGGAACAATCAACCAACCGTCTAGAAGATCAAGAGCAAGGTACACCATTAAAACAACAAAATATTTAATTAGATTGGATGAAGTAGCAACTATAAAATATTTCAACGCAGAAACTGTAGCGCACTGCCTTTTTGAACAAGTAATTACAAGATTTGGATGCCCTAGGATTATGATGAGTGATCAAGGAACTCATTTTATCAATACTACCATTCACGCAACAACTGAATAATTTGAAATACACCATCAA
Organism: Picea engelmannii; assembly: GCA_009831015.1. Taxonomy (NCBI): domain Eukaryota; kingdom Viridiplantae; phylum Streptophyta; class Pinopsida; order Pinales; family Pinaceae; genus Picea; species Picea engelmannii. The sequence continues at coordinate 1,852,866 of ML778562.1, read as the reverse complement.
AAGAGAACTCCTTACCATCTTCAGGATAATAGAATAGTGTAAGGATTTAATAAAATATTGGAGAATGCCCTAACTAAAATTTGCAATGTAAACAAGGATGATTGGGATATGAAGATACCAACAATGTTATGGGCCTATAGAACCACATGCAAGAAACTCACAGGGAAGACACCTTTCAAATTAGTGTATGGTGAGTAAGAAGTAGTCCCTTTAGAATATTTTATACCTAGTCTTCACATTACAACCATTGCAAACATGACAGAAAGAGGCACAATACAAGAAAGATTGTCTCAACTCATGGAACTAGAAGAGAACATGATTATGGTTGGTTTCCATCAGGATGTATAGAAAGCAAAGGACAAATATTAGCATGATAGACACATCAAAAAGAAAAAAATTAAGGAAGGAGACTTGATTCTTCTCTATGACAACAAATACTTACAACACCCAGGAAAATTCAGGATGCATTGGCTAGGGCCATATGAGATAAAGTATATCACCGATGGTGGTGTTGTGCAATTATAGGATCTAGCAGGAAAAGAGATTCAAGGATTGGTCAATGACATTCGACTAAAACTGTATAGGGACAGTCAACCCAGTAACCCCTAGCAGATGCAACACATAAAATTAGAATTGTACATAGTGTATATAGTAGGAGTTAAAATAAATAAGAAAAAAAATTGGAAAAACAAGAAAAATACAAAAAATATGTAGTAGATGGATAAGTGCTAGATAGACAATTAGATAATACAACTCGTAAATATATATAAATTGGTAGGAATGAACCTAAATACATTGCACGCAAAATAAATGTGACATGGTAGAAAAAGAAGCACGCTGACATAAAAAGAAACTAGAAAAAGAATAAGTGGTGATCATAAAAGTGTGACGTGATGGAGCATTTATGACACAACCTATAAAAGACCAAACATGAATGATAAGACTCATTGTGAATTTGTGTTAAACAAAGCTAAGGGTGAAATTTCATGGTGAGCAAGTATTTTCAAGTTTTCATTTAAGATTCATAGAAACCCTTTCAAGATTTAGCATAATGGCACCACCAAAGTTCGAAGATCCCAATCGGGTCGCACGAAAAACACAAAGTTCTACGAGGTATGCAAAGGACACTGTCGTCGATGGATAAAAATTAAACGTGGATTTGGACGCAATTCCATCTCTAGTAATTGAACCAATTAGTCCCACTATTGTAGAAGAGAAGTATCCAGTGACATAAGAAATGGATATCAACCTACGAAGAGAAACAAAAAACCCTAGCACAGAGTAAAATCCTACGCAAAAAATGGATTAGGAGCAACACAATAGTTGGATGAGGAATATGGTGAATGAACAGAGTTTGATGATCCCAGATAATGGGCTGAAGAATCACAACACCATGTAGCAGATCCAACACAACAATCATAGGAACAAATGCAAGTTGAGGATGTTATGAACCAACAAAATGCAGACACTGAAGAAGATGGGTATGAGAACCAAGAAGAATTTCCATCACCAGGGAGGAAGAATACTAGGGAAAAATCTTCAGCAATAACATCATCACACAAGCATAAGGAACTCACACTGTCACTACCACAGATACATGAAGGCGTTAAAATAGTTGGTGACATGTTAGGATTTGTGAACAAGTTGAAGTATGTTGACCATGATGTTGCAGACAAGGGGAAGTTCCTTGAGTTCGTGCAACAAATGTGAAAAAACGAATGGCAAGAAAACTATTGAGAGAATTTCGCAAAGAGGAAGCCCCCGCAGTAATAATAGAAGCACTCGCGTAGTGCACAAAGGGGAGTCTACTTATGTGGTCTCCATATCTATTAAGTTTTTTTTGGGATGATTGCAAGGATTCATAGGACTTGGGTTCATATCTTCACTATGCATGGTTAATCATATTGATGGAACTGGTTGGATGGGGAGAACCAAAATATAGTGGATTTTACTAGAGGCTAGGGAAATGTCGTGCAACAAAATACACAACACTATGGCATATTTCAGATCCAAAGAAAAGGAAGGATAATTCCATCATTTTTTCCATGTTATATGATGAGATGTAGGAGAATCTAGAAAACACATGGAGAATACTTCCAGAAGTTGTGAGAGAGAATCAAGGAATAGATAACTTTCAAGCTTCAAGACATAACATGTGGATCTAGGATAAGAGGGATTGTAAAAAGGAATGGCTAATATTGAGATACCGTGTTAAAGAGGAATAATTATATTGGGCTATGAAGGATTGGCCTAAATAATGGAAGGTTCCAATAATTTCGAAGTTAGTACCAAAATATAAAAAACAGGTAGAGGTTGGACCTTCACATCAGTCAACTATCCCAACAACAGACACAAGGAAGGAAACAAAGCGCACAAAAGAAACAAGGGGTATCACAAGAGTTAGAAAGAAAAGGAATAAGAACACTATCCCAAAGGCATCAACTCAGGAAAAGGAGCATGCAAAAGAAATAAATGGAGGAACGTCGTCTGTTACTAATATTCCTATCCCGGAGGATATAAGAGGTGGAAATATTCCATATTTGGATATATCAGTTGAAACCACGCAGACATAGACACTACCAAGGAAAATACCAGTGTTGCAGACAACAGGAAAGTGCAAGAAAATTAAGGAACACAAGTAAGTCCCTCAACTTACACTTGAAGAGGATGATGCAGACTTAATAGCAGAAAAAGTGTAGGATCGCACACTAGAATATTTGTATTATGTTGAGAGGCATATGGAGGAAATAGAGAAGAAATTTAAAGAGGTCAAAGATGCACTGTATTAGATGCAGATTACTATATCAAAAAAAAAATATCAGTCACAACAACAAAAAACCTCTAAGGAAAGAACACTTCCAGAACATGAGATAGTGTAGACAATAGTTATGGGGAGTCAAAATTTATGTATCACCTAGGAAATGTTGTAGGTAGATGAAGCTACAACACATAATCCATTGAAGGACATAGATCATCTAGAATTGGCACTGCCCAAGATTTTAACTAAAGCACTATATAAACTCCAGATAAGTGTTGCACAAGAAATTCATTCAAGGGCCCGTGCAAATGCTACAAGCTTACAGTTGGCCAAAGAAGTCAATAATACACTGGAGATGACTCTTAACTAGGTGCAGTTCAAGAGGGATGAAACAAATCTGTGCACTGGAATATTAGAGAAGTATGTGGAAGAATTATTTAAAACCATTCTTGACAACGCGCAAGAAGGGAATGTACCCACAGAGGAGAAAATTGAGAAAATAACGCAAGATATGGAGGCTTATAGGAGACACATTATATAGTTGATAGAACTCTTAGCACCTAGCACTCCACCAGAAGTAAGAACATAGAGAGAGAAGGAGGATGCAAATCATAAATAGAGCATTGCACTTGTACTCCAGGAAATAATAGAACTTTACAATAAGAGCACACAGTTATGGAAAAACCTTCAGGAAGATGGGAAACTCCAGGAGTTATACCAAAAAGAAGAAGGGTTAAATACAACAGTGTAGGAATTGAAGAAGAAGAAGAAAACAATGACAATAATCCAACAGAATGAAAAGTGCACAAGAGATGAAAAATTTGTAGGTAGAGCTTAATTCCATACAACCAGATAAGCAATCAAGGCATGCTCAATTAGAACCACTACAAGAAGGTGAAAAACAAATGCTTATAGATATTGATGCAACAAAGGGTAATATTGAATAAGTTGGCTTGGAGAGCAAGGAACTGTTGAAGGAGAACATTATCGCGCATACTGTGGAGACTATATCATAAAACATAATCACACAGATAAAATCTCATGTTGAAGAAATTTCAAGAATGTTTCATGCACTCAAGAAGTCAGTACAGGGATGATGCACTACCTGATTGGCTCAGAATGAGCCACATGTGAGTGTTGGGGTCTGTTGGAATAGACAATTTTGGGGAAATGTGTGGTAATTAATGAAGGAAGTTAGGAAATGGACCAAATGAGTGCACGTTGGAAAACATGGAAAAGTAGTGTCGAGAAACCAGGAAATTCAAAGAAAGAACACAAGATGTGGACCAACGAGGAAAACACTTGGATTTTGGACTAGCCACGATCAAGGAGTTATAAAGTGGACAAACCTAATCCACCCAGGGTTTTGGTCATTGTTGTAATGGGTAACTAACCCCTTTTTTTGTAATATAAATATATGGGAGTGAGATAGAAAAGAGGGCTAATGTTAGATGAGATATTAGAGCCAAATTTTGAGATAGAGAGATGAATTATAATCGAGGGTAAGGCCACAAGATGTGGAGCTTAGTGCAATATTGTCAGCCTCAAATGTAATGCAAACAATTCTATAAACTTGATGAAGAATAATAAAAGAGCGAAGACAACCAGATATTTGTGGATGTAGCCCAGGGGGTGAACCATGGTAAACTTTTTGTATATATGTGGAATGATTGTCTTATTTATTGAAATTTTTTAGTTATGATGAATGAATTGATCTGTTAGAAGTAAAATACAACGCACAATAGAATATCTAGTATATTTACTACATAATAAATCTTAAATGAATGCAACTAATTACATAATGGTAGATCTAAATATAATGATGTGTTAGAATGATAGATATGATGTGTTTTGAGGTAGAAAGAATGCATATCATCACCACAGTAGCCTCCCTTCAAATATTACATACAACTAATTCCTGCAGTCACCCATAAGCCATCTTGGGTGAGACTACATTATGCACTATGTGCACAGTTTTTCCTTTTGATCTCCAAAAGAGTTGATGGTTTGCAGGGTTTTGTTGGAAATCTAAAGTAGAACCCAGGTCAGCCCAGAAATCATTCATCTGGATTTTATGAGCAGAACAAAATGAATACAGATTATTAACAGGTGCTTAACACAAAATAACAGATATACAGTAAAACTAGTTTTCTATTCAATAAGAAATAAGCTGAAATTGTAAAATGCAACGGAAACAAGCTTGTTGGAATGGTGGCAGCTTATCTCTGAGAAGAGATGTGACAGTTGTGCTCATTCACAAGAAGATGATTACAATGAGGATCTAAAGGCCATTTTACAATAAACAGGAATGCCAAAAACCCTAGACATCCAAAAACCTAACCCTAGGAGATGGAGCGCCAAAAGTCATGTGGGCTCCGTTTGGGTAAGTTAGTACATCAACTTCCCAGGGTCGTAACTTTTGCATACGATCTTCATTTTAGGCGTATGATAGCCCGTTGGAAAAGTATCACTGAGGAGATTCATTTTGGAGGAAATTTTGAGGGAATTTCATTATTTCTCACCTTTTCCCCAAAAAAACATCATTTAGGGCCTCAAAATGGTTCGAGAAGTGAACAACTACTAAAAATAGTAAAGTACCAAAAGTGGCAGAAACTATTTTGAGACAATTGGAAAAGGTGGGTGGCCACTGATATCCACCTAGATCAATCTTTCCTCCTTAGGAATCAATGGTCTCCATTACATTGAGTTCCCCCATCAGATGAGGAAATTTCTGTTGAATTTGGCCCTGGGTGAGCCACTTGCCTTGGTGTAAGAGTTTCCCTGCTTTGACGACTCGATAAAGCTGGATCCTTTTCTTTCAAGTGCCCTTGATATGTGTGTCCACAATCTGATCATTGGATGCCTATTGTATGCAGTCGGGGTTGAGCTCTTTTGTTGTCAGTTGTTCTGCTACTTCTGAGGTGTCCAATAATGGTGGGAAATAAGGGCGAAGGAAATCCACATTGAACACTAGGTGCAAGCCATGGAAAGGAGGAATGTTGAGCTAAAAATCATTCTCTCCCATGGCCTTGGTGATGGTGTATCACCCATAATAGAGTGGGTGAAGCTTCTGATGGGGTCCTGTAAGGAATTCTTTCCGCAAGTGCAACCAAACTTTGTCGCCCACCTTAAAGTTATGTGGCACCCGATGTTGATCATGGTGTTGCTTGTACTTGTCATTGGACTTCTGTAGGATATCCTAAACTTGTTGGTGGATGTGCTAGATATGATCAATGAACTAGGTGGCTTTGTCAGCTTCAGTTGGAGCAGGAGATGAGTTGGTCGAGGTGACCGCAAGAGGAAGTGCAACATCTATGGGACCCAATTGTTGGAATCCCAACCCCACCTGAAAGGGGCTATGGTCGGTTGAGATATGCAGGGATCGTTTGTAGCTATGATGGACATAGGGAAGGATCTCATCCCATGTGCGAGGGTTCTTTGAATTATACATGTGAAGGATATGAAAAATCATTCGATTTATGACCTCGGTTTGGCCATCTGTCTGGGGGTGGAAGATCATGGATTTGGTGAGCTTGGTGTCCAGCAATGAATGAAGGCTCGACCAGAATGTGTTGAGAAATTGACTGTCCTGATCTGAGACACTGGTTTGTGGGATTCCAAAATGTACCCAGACTCGTTCAAAGAATAGCTTGGCAGTGGCCTCTACTGTGATGTTTTTCTTGCAGGCAACCAGAATCGCCATCTTAGAAAAGAGACCAACAACCACAAAAACGTATTCATTTCCCCGCTTGGTGGATGGGAGGCCTGACATGTAGTCCATTGATATGGATTCCCATGGACTGTTAGGAGTAGGAAGAGGGGTGTACAGGCCCTATTTCTTAGTGGTCAGTTTGGCAATAATGCAGGTAGTGCAGGACCTGATATACTTGTTGACCTACTATCGAAGTTTCAGCCAATAGAAATGTTTTTGTAGCATCGCCACTATATTTTAAATGATGAAGTGTCATGCCACCCAACTATAGTGGGATTCCCAGATCATCTTCGCTTACTCGCTTGATGGAACACATACATCACCCAGACGACACAACAACCCAACCTGAAGATGGAAATTATCGACAACTACGTTTTCACCCTACATTTGGTAGGTGGTGGTGAAGTCTGGGTCTATATCATAGAGTTGGGGCCATCCAGAGGTATCATGGTTGCAATATTCTAGCACCATGGTGAGTGTCGTGACTGGCGGTCTGCTGAGGCAATCAACAACGCGATTGGTGCTCCATGTTTAATACTTGATGTTGAGGTGGAATTGCTGCAATTATGTGGACCACTTTTGATGGCAGTCATTCTACAATTTTCCTTGTGTCTGCATGAACTACAGTGGCTTATGATCAATGTGGATGATTGTCTCCTTCCAAAGAATGTAATGTCTCCACTGGCGGTAGGCTTGCACAATGGGGTACATTTCTTTGTCATAAGTAGGGGTACTTATGGACAGAATTTGATAGTGTCTCACTATGATAGAACACAGGGTGGTCGTGCTGAGTGAGAACGGTGCCCAAAACACAGTCTGAAGCATCTGTCTCGATCTCAAAGGGTTGATGCAAGTCTGGCAATGAAATTACTGGGGTTGAGCACAAGTGCTTCTTCAAATCATCGAACACTTGTTGTTGGGTCAGCCCCATGCAAATTTATCCTTACCACCACCCCTGGTTATTTGGCTGAGGTCCCATGAAATATTGGAGAATCCCAACGTGAACCTACGGTAGAAATTGGCAAGGCCCAAGAAGCTCTGAAGCTCAGTGAATGTGGTTGGGGCTGGCCAATCATTAATGACTTGGATCTTGGCTGGATCCACTTGTATGCCATGTTGATCAACAATGTAGCTGAGATAATGGACCCTATGCATGGCGAAGGAGCATTTTTCCAAGTTGGCGTATAGCTTGTGCTGTCACAGGGTGTGAAGAACCTGTTGAATATGCTGCAAGTGTTCGGCCCAAGTCTTGCTATAAATGAGAATGTCATCCAGATACACCACTACAAAATTATTGGTGAATGGTCATGGGATATTGTCCATCATCCTCATGAAAGTGGCTGGAGCATTTGTCAAACCAAAGGGCATGACCAACCATTCAAAAAGGCCTTCATTTGACTTGAAGGCGGTCTTCCATACATCTGTCTGTTCTATCAGGACCTAGTGGTAGCCAGACTTCAGATCAATCTTACTGAAGTATTTGACCCCCATGAGTTGATCAAGGAGGTCATCAATTCAGGGAATCAGGTATTGGTTTCTGACTGTGATTTTATTAAGAGCCTGGCAATCAATGCAGATTCGCCAGGTTCCATCATTCTTCTGTACCATCACGATTGGACTCCCGCAATGTGATGAGTTGGGATGGATGTGCCCCTTGTGGAGAAGTTATTGGATCTATCGCTTGATCTCCTCATTATCTAGAAGAGAGCGGCGATAAACTTACCCATTGGGTAGTGGTGCGTCGGGGTGTTGAAATTACTAAGACAACTGAGAGGCTGGGAGTGAATCAGTTGTTACTATGCTTAAATTTTTTTAACAATTAAGCCATTTTTAATCTTTCTCCAAGTGACCATCAATATTATACAATATATGAACAACATAAATAATGAGCATCACTCACACATAAGATATACACAGAGACATTTTATCACGAGGAAACCCATAAAGGGAGAAAACCTCTTCTTCTTCGAAATGATAGGCAATCTTTTAAGTTTTGTACATCATCTATAATTGAGCACCAACTCAATGTGAGGCTACTACCTCTGTTTTACAAGCTCCAACTTGTTTGAGAGCACCAACTCTCTGGTTTCTCTAGCACCCACTAGAAGGAAGCACCAACTCCCTGAGTGTTCCAGCACCAACTGGATGGAAGTACCAACTTCCAGTTACATAAGCTCCAACCTGTATAATAGAGAACACTTGTTCTCCCTTGCACCACCCTGCCACCCTAGTTTCTCTGGCTGCAAGTAGATGGAAGCTACAACTCCCTGTGTTCAAGCACCCACTTGAACTTCTGAGGACAAAAGTCCTCCCTAGCACCACCCTACCTCCCTAATTATAAATAAATGATTGAATAACCAACAACATAGATAAATTGATTCTTACCATTTCTTCTATGTTCTGTAAATATGGTCTTCTTCTGACTGTTCTTCAATTCTTCTCTTCCTTTATCTGTTCTGTAATTCTGCTCTGCTTCAAGCTATTCTACAATTCTTATCTTCCTCTGTCTGTTCTACAATTCTTCTCTGCTTCAAGTTGTTCTGCAATTCATCTCTTTCTTCTGTCTATTCCTCATCTATTACTCATCTCTGATATTTATCTCACATTGTGCATACTGTTGGTGTCACACTACGCATACTGTAATTTTCCCTTTCTTATAGTTCAACTCATTTTTCATTCAGAACGACCAACCATGCACAGTCGTCTCATATCTTATTTTATTCACACACGCCTCAGCAACTAAATCGCCAACCGATCAAGAATCATGAATCATTTTTGCTAACTGAATCGTAACTGATCAATTAACTGTGGGGTGAAACAGTAGCCCTCCAATCATATTCGAATTCACCTACACCGTTGGATTACAAGAAACAAAATGTCTTTCACATTTCCTATTTCAGAAATTCGCAATTTCGCATGTCGTAAATTCCTGGTGTGAAGCATCTTGACTCTCCAAGTCGTGATCCTTGAAATGGATCCAGATCAATGGTCCACAAAACTTCATAATCTGATCCCTTCTTTTCCTAATCAAACGAATGACGGGATTTCAACATTTTTCCCTTTGAGTCTTCGAGACTCACAATAGTCCCTTTCGACATTTCATGATTTCGGCAATTCTTGTGATGAGATATCTTGACTCTCCATGTCGCAATCCCTGAAACTCCATGTCACTATCCCCAAAACTTCATGTCGCAATTTCGCATTTCGGCATTTCGCGATTTCAGTGGTGAAGTGTTTTGACACTCCAACTCCCGGTAATCGAAACTTGCAGCAAAAGGTGTTTCTCGCATTTCAACATTTCAGCATTTCAACATTCCTATGGTGAAGTGTTTCGACACTCCAACTCTTGCTATTCGGAACTCCGAAATGGAGTTATTTCCCAGTCTGTGAAACTCTTTGTTGATGTGCCTGTTTCGAGATTTCGGCATTTCGCATTTCGCGACTTCGGGACTCCTATGATGAAGAGTCTCGACTCTTGACTCCTCCAACTCCTGGTATCCAAAACTCCAATTTCTCGGTCTGTAAAACTCTGAAATGGAGTCTTTGACATGCTATGATCTATCACATTTCGAGATTTTCTACCATGAGTTGCTTCCTTGACTCCTGGAGTTTACGGTTCTGATCTTGCCATGCGATCATCATTGCGCTGCTAGTCTTTCCACTTTCTCTTTTTCATCATCGTCGTTGAGCTTTCCATCAATGACAAACAAATACTCTGCCTTCTGTCTTCTCGTAATAAATATGTCAACAATCTCCCCCTTTGGCATTGATGGAAACCTTGAAGAACATCCAACTATGCCACTGTAGCATCCTTGAAATTACCACAATTTATCCCCCGTTGACATCAATGTCAAAGAAGAAACACGCTCCCCTTGAGATGTTGTAGTACATACTCCCCCTGTCAACTATGAGAAGCTTAGAAATACAACAGATATTCAATAAGGGCTCCCCCTGACCAGGTGAACAGATTAGATGAAAGAAGTTATAGCCCCCAACTTTTGACGAAGATATCCAAAAGGGGTCGCTGCTAACGATTTAGTAAATATATCAGTTATCTGTTATGTGGAAGGAATATAATTCATCTAAACAATTCTGTTTGTAACTTTTTCTCTGAGAAAATGGTATTTTATTGGTATGTGCTTAGATTTTGAATGAAGTACAAGATTCTTAGAGAGACTGATGGTACTGGTGTTATCACAGTGAAGTGGAATGGGATCAGTGTAAGTTACCTTCAAATATGCAAGAGTTTGTATCATCCATAAAATCTAAGTGCGGTAGGTAGCAACATCAATGTACTCTTCTTCTGTAGTTGATAAGGAAATAGATCCTTGATTTTTACTAATCCATGCTACTAATGAGTCGCCCAGGAAGAATGCTCCTCCACTGGTGCTTTTTCTCTCATCAACACAGTTTGCCCAATCTACATCTGAATAAGCAGTTAATTGAAAATTTTGATTTTTGGGATACCACAGACCATAAGTCATTGTTCCCTTCAAGTATTTGAATATCCTTGTGACAACTACCAAATGAATTTGTTTAGGAGTAGACTGATAACCTACCATTCCAACAGCGTGCATTATATCAGGATGGGATGATGTGATGTACAGAAGACTACCTATCATAGAGAGATATGTCCTTTGATCAACATCCGGTGAAATATCATCTTTACTGATCTTGCAACCAACCACCATAGGTGTACTAACAGGAGAGGAATCCTCCATCTGAAATTTCTTCAACATCTCTTTCAAATATTTTTCTTGAGATATAAAAATTCCTGCAAAACTCCGATTTACTTGTAAACCAAGAAAATATGACAGTTCTCCTATCATGGACATCTCAAATTCTATTTGCATAGAGTTAGCAAACCACTAGACAGATGATTCATTAGTACAGCCAAAAATAATATCATCTACATAGACCAAAACAACTAGTATATTATCACCTTGAGACTTAATGTAGAGGTTGTTGTCAACAGTACCTTTCTTGAACCCTTTGTCTTGTAAAAATTTGTCCAGTCTATAATACCAAGCTCATGGTGCTTGTTTTAGTCCATATAAGGCTTTCTTCAGCATACAAACATAATTAGGATTATCTGTCAATGAGAATCCTTCAGGTTGCTCCATATATACTTCTTCCTCTAGATCTCCATTAAGAAATACTGACTTAACATCCATCTGATAAACTTTAAAGTTCTTATGACATGAATAAACAAGAAACATTATAATGGCTTCTAATCTTTCCACTAGTGCAAAAGTTTCATCAAATTCCTGACCTTCAACTTGTGCATACCCTTTATAGACCAATCTGGATTTATTTCTAACAACTTGTCCTTTTTCATTCATTTTATTCTTGAACACCCATTTGGAACCTATTACATTCTTATCTTCAGGTCTAGGGACAAGCTCCCAAGTGTTGTTCTTCTCAATCTGATCAAGCTCT
>ML778562.1:1803426-1840907 GCA_009831015.1 Picea engelmannii | reverse complement strand
AACAACTTGTCCTTTTTCATTCATTTTATTCTTGAACACCCATTTGGAACCTATTACATTCTTATCTTCAGGTCTAGGGACAAGCTCCCAAGTGTTGTTCTTCTCAATCTGATCAAGCTCTTCATTCATTGCTCTAATCCAATCATCATGCTGGTTGGCTTCATAAAAAAATTTAGGTTCAGTCATAGGTAAAAAATAAACATAAGATTGTTCTAAGTCTTTAATCAATTTCCTTCTTGTCTTAACTCCTTTATTTATATCTCCAATTATCTGATTTCTAGGATGATTCTTTCTAACAATTCTGAGAGGTGATTTTGCTTCTTTCTGCTAATTTGTGTCAGCCTGAGTATTCATATCTTCATCTGATTCAGATTCTTCCCTTTCTGATCCTTGGACCTATTCATCTTCATCTTCAACTATATATTCTATGCTTGGTTCAACACTTCTTACATTTTTGACCGAGATTTCTTCATCAACTTTTATGTCTATACAATCAACCAGTTTATGCAGTCTCTTATTGTAACATCTGTACCCTTTACTATTTGTAGCATAACCCAAAAAGATGCCTTCATAAGCCCTGTCATCATATTTGACAATATTTTCATCATTGTTCTTGATATAACATTTACTCCCAAATACTTTAAAATGCATGATTGAAGCAGGTCTTCCAAACCATAGTTCATAACGAGTCTTGTCACTGTGTGTCCTGAGATGAGTTTTTTTAAGGATATGAACAACTGTATGAATTGATTCTACCCAATATGTCTGAGGTATGTTCCTTTCATTCATCATTGATCTTGCCATTTGCTGTACTGATCTATTCTGCCTCTCAACAACTCCATTTTGCTGTGGAGTCCTTGGAATTGTGTGCTCTCTTTTGATCCCATGTTTATCACAGAACTCTTTGAAGTTCCATGAACTAAACTCTCCTCCTCTATCATACCTTACTGCCTTTAATATTTTTCTTGTTTGATTCTCAGTCAGAGCCTTAAACACTTTGAATTTTTTAAATGCTTCAGATTTTTCCTTCAAAAAGGCAACCCATGTTAATCTAGAATAATCATCAATAATCAACATAAAATGATTTTATTTTCTTGCACCTTCTTTCCTTGATGGTCCACATAAATCCATATGTACTAACTGGAGAGGTTTTTTTGTTGAAGGAAAGTTCTTAGATTTGAACTGAGTGCGAGTAAGCTTTCCTATCTGACAGGGTTTACAAATAGAGTCGTATGAATTTGATATCTTCGGAAGATCTTTTACTGCCCCATTTTTTCTAAGCTTGATTATATGATCAAAATTTAGGTGTCCAAGTCTCCTATGCCACAACCAACTTTCATCATACTTGCTTAAGTGGCATTCATCTTTTTCTTCTTTTAACACATAGACATTGTTTTCCGTTCTTATCCCTTTTGCAACTAGTTGTCTTCAATTCACAGATTTTATTCTATAGTCTTTAGAGGTAAAAACGACTTCACATCCTCGGTCACAGACTTGACTGACACTAAGAATATTATGTTTCAGACCTTCTACAAATAACACATATTGAGATTTCCCTTTTCCATTACTCAAACTTACCATTCCTTTAACTTTTATTTTTCCCGGTGCATCATTTCCAAAGGTTACATTCCTTGATTTGATTTCACTTAGAGTTAGAAACTTACTTTCATCTCTAGTCATGTGTTTGGAACATCCACTGTCAATATACCAGAGACTCTTTTGTCTTTGGGCTGATAACACTAGTCCACACTTTTCATCTACTTTCTTCTTCCAAACCTTGACATTTTCAGCAGTGGGGATCAAATCTGGCTTGTAATTCCTTAAGCGACAGTCTGCAGCTTTATGTCCATAATTATGGTAGTTGTAACATTCTGGTTCATTGAATAACAGATCATAATGATTGTTATGCTCATAACTATTGTTGTGTTTCATCTGTGTCCTTCTCCCAGTCATCACATGATTTATAGCCTGTGATTGTTTGTTGCTTGGTTGTCTCAATCTTTGTAGTGGCAGATAATTATTCCTTGAAAAACTTGATTGCTCATATCTAAATCTTAAAGAACAGTTTATAGCTTTGTGACCAAGATTAGAGCAGAAAAAACAATAACCATAGAAAAAACCTTTGTACCTTGAAAAAGTATGTCTTCTTTGAGGAGGTCGATTTCATTCATGCCAATAATCTCTCTGATCTATGGATTCGGTTCTGGTACTTTTTCTTTTATTCCTTCTTGGTGGTTGATTTTCATTATTTGCTTTTGTAGAGTGACTGTTGTCAATGTTTGAGGATTTAAAAAAATTGATAGGCTCTGTATTACTTGGATGATCACTACTTGATCCTTCTTCATACCCCAATCCATCTTTCAACTTTGGGTTTCTTTGCTGATTTAGAATGGAGGTTAATCCTTCTGAGGCTTTAATACTTGGCAGATTTTGGTGATGCAATCCCTTAAACTTATCCATTTATTTTCTGGTTTTTACTATCTCTTCTTCTAAGGCTTCACACCTTGCTTTCTTCTCTGACAATTGTTGTTTCAGTATGTATTCTATTTTCTTTGCCTCTTCTAATTCCACTTTCAGAAGGGTAAAGTATTCATCAGGCTGTCTACTGTCTTTTTCGAACTGTATCAACAATTGTTTTTGCTTTCTGTTCTTAATTCTGAGTCTGTCAATCTCTTCCAGTGCATTGATCAGTTCTCCTTCCATGTCAACCACAATTTCTTCATCATTATCATCACTGCCTGTTCTTTTATTATCATAATCTTGTTTGGCCATAAGCATGAAGTCATTTACCTTATCTTCACAGGGAGAGTCACTATTGGTGTCTTCTGAGGAATTGTCATTATTTGCACACAAACTTTTCTTCTTACTATATTTATTGAATTTGTACTTCTTTTCATCATCAGATTTTTGGTTCTTTTTCTGATGGGGACACTTAGATGCAAAATGACCTATATTACCACAGTTAAAACATTTGAAGGGAATCTTGCCTTGATATTTTCCTGATCCTTTCTTTAACCTTCTCAAAAATTTTGCCTCAATATCATCTAAATCTGAATCAGTATTCTTGTCTGCTTTAAACGATGCTTCTCTAGTAATGGATTTATCTTTGCTAATTTTGATTTCATATGCAGTTAAATTTCCTAGAAGTTGATCAATGGACAGAGTTTTAAGATCATTTAGTTCTTCTATTGCAGAGACTTTTGGGTTAAATTTATCAAGCAGAGATCTTAAAATATTCTGAGCTAAGAGTGATTCTTCAAACTTCTCACCAAGACCCTTCATGGAATTCACACATTCTTCAACTCTTAAAAAATACTTGCTAACTGTTTCATCTTCATTCATCTTTAGTTTTTCAAACTTCAACCTAAATGTTTGAAGTTTGGCATCTTTTACTTTCTCATTTCCTTCATAGCTGCTAATAAGTTTATCCCACATTTCTTTGGCAGTTTGAAGATGCATAACCTTTACAAACTCGGCTTCTACAAGTCCATTCAAGATAGCATTCATTCCCTTAGCATTAAAGATAAATTCTAAGTTATCATCCTTGGAAGCTAGCACAACAGGCTTTATGTATCTAGTCTCTACTACATCCCAAACATCAGCACCTAAGGCCATTAGGTATGTTCTCATTCTAACCTTCCAAAAGGAAAAAATTGTTCCATCAAATAGAGGAGGCTTACTGACTGAAGTCCCTTCATGACTTGTCATTTTTAAGCTTACAGGTCTACCTTTAAATAAAAGGAACTCGCTCTGATACCAATTGTTGAAATTACTAAGACAATTGAGAGGGGGGGATGAATCAGTTGTTACTGTGCTTAAACAATTTTAACAATTAAGCCATTTTTAATCTTTCTCCAAGTGACCATCAATATTATACAATATATGAACAACATAAATAATGAGCATCACTCACACATAAGATATACACAGAGACATATTTTCACGAGGAAACCCATAAAGGGAGAAAACCTCTTCTTCTTCGAAATGATAGGCAGTCTTTTAAGTTCTGTACATCATCTATAATTGAGCACCAACTCAATGTGAGGCTACTACCTTTGTTTTACAAGCTCCAACTTGTTTGAGAGCACCAACTCTCTGGTTTCTCGAGGACCAACTCCCTGAGTGCTCCAACACCAACTATATGGAAGCACCAACTTCCAGTTACACAGGCTCCAACCTGTATAACAGAGAACACTTGTTCTCCCTTGCACCACCCTGCCACCCTGGTTTCTCTGGCTGCAACCAGATGAAAGATACAACTCCCTGTGTTCAAGCACCCACTTTAACCTCCGAGGAAAACAATCCTCCCTAGCACCACCCTACCTCCCTGATTATAAATAAATGATTGAATAACCAAAAACACAAATAAATCGATTCTTACCACTTCTTCTCTATTCTGTAAATCTTGTCTGCTCCTGACTGTTCTGCAATTCTTCTCTTCCTCTATCTTTTCTACAATTTTGCTCTACTTCAATATGTTCTTCAATTCTTCTCTTCCTCTATCTGTTCTTCAATTATTCTCTGCTTCAAGTTGTTCTGCAATTCTTCTCTTGCTTCTGTCTATTCCTCATCTATTACTCATCTCTGAGTTTTATCTCACACTGTGCATACTGTTGGTCTCACATTATGCATACTGTAATTTTCCCTTTCTTATAGTTCAACTCATTTTTCATTCAGAATGACCAACCATGCACAGTCGTCTCATATCTTGTGTTATTCACACATGCCTCAACAATTGAATCACCAAACGATCAAGAATTGTGAATCAGTTTTGCTAACTGTATCATAATTGATCAATTAATTGTGGGGTGAAATAGTAGCCCTCCGATCATATTCGAATTCACCTGCACCGTTGGATTACAAGAAACAAAATGTCTTTCGCATTTCGTATTTCAGCAATTTGAGATTTTGCATGTCGCAAATTCCTATTGTGAATCATCTCGACTCTCCAAGTCACGATCCCCAAAATGGATCTAGATCAATGGCCCACAAAACTTCATAATATGATCCCTTCTTTTCCTAATCGAACGACTGATAGGATTTCGATGTTTTTCCCTTCAAGTCTTTGAGACTCACAATAGTCCCTTTTGGCATTTCCAGATTTCATAAATTCTTGTGATGATATATCTTGACGCTCCATGTCACAATCCCTGAAACCCTAAAACTCCATGTCGCGATCCTCGAAACTCCATGTCGCAATTTTGCATTTCGACATTTTGTGATTTCTGTGGTGAAGTGTTTCGACACTCCAACTCCCGATAATCGAAACCTACACCAAAAGGTGTTTTTCGCATTTCGGCATTTTGGCATTCCTATGGTGAAGTGTTTCAACACTCCAACTCCCAGTATCTGGAACTCTGAAATGGAGTTATTTCCTAGTCTGCAAAACTCTTTGTCGATGTGCCTATTTTGGGATTTCGGCATTTCGCATTTCGCGACTTCAGGACTCTTGTGATGAAGAGTCTCGACTCTTGACTCCTCCAACTCCCGGTATCCGAAAATCTGATTTCCCGGTTTGCGAAACTCTAAAATGGAGTCTTTGACATGCTTTGATCTATCACATTTCAGGATTTTCTGCCATGAGTTGCTTCCTTGACTTCTGGAGTTTATGGTTCTGATCTTGCCATGCAATCATTGTTGCACTGCTGGTCTTTCCACTTTATCTTGTTCATCATCGTCAAGCTGAGCTTGCCATCAATGACAAACAAATACTCTGCCTTCTGTCTACCTGTAATAAATATGCCAACATGGGGGTCAGATCGATGGGTTGTTTGACCTACTAGTGCATAGGTAACCCAATAGGTGAGGAGAAGATATTTGAGTATTCTTCCACGACCTTATATACTTTCTTCTACTATGTGGAGAGGTCGGTCGTGGAGACCCTGGATGTGGTTGTGATATTTCTCTTATTCTGAGAGCGAATCATGAAGAATTCAAACTTCCCCATCTTAGAGATGACCTTCTTGCATTTCTTAGCAGAGATCAAGGAAATAACACTAGGTGGGAATGCCTCCGGTATCCTGTACAATTTCCTCTTCAAAGTAATAATAACACTATGAGGCCTAGACTCATATTCAACATGATGTTTCCATAAATAAGGTTGGCCCAAAAGAACATCACAAAATTTGAGAGGATCCACATCACACAATACCTCGTCTTTGAAGGGCTTGATGTCGTACGATAGTCGGCACTATTGGCTGACGCGAAGATCACTTACTTGGCAGAGCCATCCAATGGTGTAGGGTTGTGGGTGCGGTGTTGTCAGCAGGGCCAGCCTCTTGATGACCTCTGTTGAGATCAGGTTCTTTTAGATACCTCTATCAACGATGAAGTGCAGCGGGGTGCCTTTTACCCACATATGTGAATGGATGAGGCACTTTCCTTCTTCTGGCTTGTCTGGTTCACCATGCTGGAGCTTGGTGGAAGCAATAGTGGCACATGGTTCCACGTCAATGATCTTTCTTCCCCTTTCTAGTCCTGTCTCAAAGTCAAAACCCGCATCTGATTCAGAGGTTTTCACTCCAGCCACTAATGACTGCTTTGAGCGGAAGTCAACAGTGTTATGCCAAGGGCTCTTATGGAAGACACACCACTTCCTGATATCTTTCTTTGTCTTTATGGTGTCCTTCTTTGGTTACGACTTGGACTGGTTGTCCTGATGTTGTCCATATTTTCTCTGTCCTTTTTTCTATGGGTTGGGGCCTCCCTTTCCTAGATTTTGTTGTGAGGGGTTCCCAGGCCCAAATTATTGCGTCTTTTATTTGAGCTTCTGCTAAAATAAATTGTCGTTCCTGTTTCTTTGACACCTTCTGTAGTTCCTATACCTGTAAATTTTAGGGATGATTTTAGGGGCTAAATTTCACTCATGGGATAATTTTCCATGGTTTTTCAAAAAACAAGATTCGTTATTTTAAAAATGATTCGCCCAAATTCTATAGGATAAAATTATTTTATCTTAAAAATCGCCAAAATTTTATAAAAACTATATAAAATACTTAGAAATTTGAATATTTTTACAAAAATATCGCCAAACATTTATAGTTGACATATGAAGGATTAGTAATATTCGCCAAGGTTTCTATATTTTAAAATAAATTTCCATCCTTAAAATCATCCATGCCTGTAATGTTCCTGGGATTATTTACGAGCGGTATTCAAGCTCTAATATTTGCAACTCTAGCTACAGATTATATAGGCGAATCCATGGAGGGTCATCATTAAATCACTAAATCATTGTCCAATCAGACAAAAGATTTTCTAAGTATCGTACAAACTCATGACTTGATATGCATGGTAGAAACAAATTGGAATTCTTAGTAACAAGAGCTTGGTAAAAAGATTGAAGATCAGTTAACTACTAATTCTTTCCATTAGATCTCCAGAGAGAGTGGATCAGATTAGTCCATTTGTATAGAGATATGAGAGAAAATAGGAAAGATCAAATAGGTTCACTAATCAGAGTTGGTTGAGTAAAGAATGTATCCCGGCGTAGAACGATGAAAATTTTGTTCCTAGTAACAGAGGATTTTTTAACATGTTTACTTTCTATATAGTTCATTTAATATATTAATCAATTAATATTGATTATCAGTAGTCCATGTCCAAGGATGAGATGCCCATAAATTCCATTTTTGTATGGATGTATGTATGCATAGCACCGCGATACTTGAGCACCAGATATCGCTCTGAATATTTGATACCCATCTTGGTGCGCAAGGTATGGAAGATATTTGTAGGATCTGGCACTGCTTGGTCTCTTTCTTGCCGCAATGTGGTCCATTTGGTATACAAGTCATCATAAATTCCGACAGGGTAGTATTTTTCCTTAATAGCATCCCTGAAGGATTCCCAGGTGGTTCTGACTATAAATAATGAGGGTTCCTATGTTTCCTTTTGCTCACATAAAGTTTCCCACCAATATTTGACATGGGGAACGACTTTGAGGAGCACAAAATTAATCGTTTCTCTATTCGAAAAGTTATGGACAGAAAAATACCCTTCTAGTAGATTCAACCACTTGTCTACAACATCTGCATCAATCTGACCTTCAAATATAGGAAAATTGAAGTTTATTTGTACCTTGAAGGGGGTGACGCCTCCGCTAGAAGAAGATGTGTCATCTATTGGTATCCACCAAAGGATTTGTGTGAAACTATCCATCATCTCATTCCTTTGTTGCGTGAGGGCTTCCTAAATCAACAGTTTGAAAGGATATCTTGTCTCATCATATTTATTTTATCCTTCCATGAGAGGTCTCTTGGGCGTGTGAGAGATTTTTTCCTCAAGAGAAACAAGCTCGAGACCCAACTCTTTGTACTCCGACCTCGTTGGGGACATGCATTACGATGACAAGGAGAAAACTACTCTAATACCACTGATCCAGAGTTTATGAGAAGAACGAAATGACTACATATTATTAACAGGTTATTAACACAAAATAACAGAGATATAGTAAAACTGGTTTTCTTTTCAATAAGGAAATAAGCTGAAACTGTAAAATGCAGCAGAAACAAGCTTCCTGGAATGGTGATGGATTATCTCTGAGAAGAGATGTGATGGCTGTGCTCATTCGCAAGAAGATGATTACAATGAGGCTCTGAAGGCATTTTTACAATAAACAAGAATTCCAAAAACCATATACATCTAAAAACCTAACCCTAGGAGATGGAGCGCCAAAAGTCATGTGGGCCCCGTTTGGGTAAGTTAGTACATCAACTTCTCGGGGTTGTAACTTTTTCATACGATATCTGTTTTATGCATATGATAACCCGTTGGAAAGGTATCGTCGAGGAGATTCATTGTGGAGGAAATATTGAAAGAACTTTCATGTTTCTCACCATTTTCCCAAAACACATCGTTTAGGGCCTCAAAACGGCTCAGGAAGTGAAAAACTTCTACGAATAGTAAATTACCAAAAGTGCCATAAACTGTTTTGAGCCAGTTGGAGAAGGTGGGTGTCCACTGATATCCACCTGGATCAACCATCCAACATGTTTCTTTATAAGTATTAATAATATAAAGAACTATAAAATCAATGTACCATCCAATGTGATTTATATATAAGTGAGTCCAACCCTAATCCTCTATGGTTAGTTGAAGACCTTGTTTCAGCTAGAAGATACAAAAGAAAATTTCAAGACTTGGTCAAGGATTTGTTTCGTACTGAGCTAATCAAGATTTGTATTTCTCAAGATCTAATAATTTCCAATAGTCTAATGAAGTGGTTGAAATCCAACCGGATGACTTGTATTCATGGGCTTGGTCGCAGTGTCATATATTATGCGATATCTAATATCCCCATATACAACCAAATAGTAATTTTCAACCTCTTAAATGACCATGAGCCTGATTCTCATCATAGACCTATAACCCTAAATATAAAAAATTTCATTCACAAAATCCCCATTGAATATAATTGTGATTACCAAAAGCACTTGATTTCGACAAAAAACAAAGATGACATTTTTTTAAAGGATTTAAATAATGAACCAAAATCCCTCTGTCATAAGAACAATGTTGATGACCTCTATCATAATTTTATGACAACTCTCTCTACTTTCATTAAAATAAGTTCTCTATCAAGGTGTTGTGTTAAACGGAAAATAGAATGACCAACCCTTGGTGTGATAAAAGGTGTAATATTACTAGAAAATACATAAGGGATTCTTCCAGTGAGTCCTTAAAATATGACGAGATAAATAGACACAAATCCCTAATCAAAAGGGAAAAAATGGTATTATATAAATATAAATTAAGAGAAACTTTTTCACCTATATAATCTAGATCTTAAGAAATTCTAAGGGAAAATTTTGACACGTATAACTAAAGAAAACAATATGATTACCTTGAGGGACAAAAATTCTTACCTAAAAAACCTTTAGAAACCGCCTAATATCATGGATAACATGTTTCTATAGAGGAATAAATTTTTAAATAGATGACATAGATTTTGGGGTTAAGCAACTTGCAAAGGGAATGCTAAGGACATTGAAGGATACCAAGAATAAATATTAAAAAATTGGAGGTCCTATCCACATCCACAAGCTATTCAATTTAGTAGTTTAGCATGGATTACCTAAACCATAGACTCACATCCTCATTGAACCTATTTTTAAAAGTGGGGATAAAAACAATCCCTCGAATTATAGGACCATTATGATTCTCCCCTTTTTAGTCAAGCCATATGGAATTATTTTGGAAAAGAAGATCAACCTATGGATACAAAGCCATGGAAAAGGAGATAAAGGCCAAGCCATATTTCAGAGTTTATTCAACTATGGAAAACCTTGTTATGCTTAGGATCATTGCAGATGAGTGTCACAATAATAAAACCAATCTCCTATGTTGTTTGGTTGACTTTAGAATTTTTTTTGACATAGTGACTAGGACTAACCTTTGGAATATGTTAGAAGAAATAAAGTTTCCTTTCATGTTGAGAGCTACTATGATAAATTCATATAAGAACATTACTACAAAATTTATGAATATTGAGGGCTGGTCGAAAAAAATCAAATGTAATATAGGGTTCAAGTAAGGTTTCCCCTATACCCTACCCTTTTTGGCATATACATTGACAAGTTGGAAGGTTGTTTGGAAGAAACGGGCAGTGTAATCCTGACTTTGGCTGGTATAGTCATCATCCTTTTTCTTTACATTGATGATATTGTTATTCTAGTGAGGAGTCCTTATGATATCGAAAAACAACTAAAAATCCTGAAGGACTTCTTGTCTAGCACGGTTATGACTTCTAATAATAACAAAATGAGGGTTATAATAATTAAATCCAAAAATATCACTTACACTAATTTTTTGTATGAAAATAACAACTTGGAGGAAGTGACTTCATAGACATATCTCAAAATCAATCTTCACCACAACCTTAACTAGAACTATAGCATTGAGAAAAGGATAAATGGAGGGTGGAAAGCTTATTATGGACTTGAAAATAGTTGTAAGTTAGAAGACCTTTGGCTATGGGATAAGAAGAAACTATTCTTTGAGACTCTCATCACTCCACTTATCTTATATTTCCATGGAGTTTGGGGATGCAACATTTCTACAAAAATATGGAGAAATGTAGAGAAAATACAAAATTGTTTTACAACTTGTAATCTGAAAATTAAAGGAAACACACCCTATCATATACTCCTCATAGAAATGATTATTTCCCATTTCAAATCACAATTGTGACTAGGTACCTAATGTACAAGAATAAGATAAACAAAAATGAAGATAAGAGGCTTTCTCAGATTGCTTCAAAATCCAGTCAAAACCACCTACGACTAAAGAGGGGGTGGTATAAAGATGTCAATTATTGGATAAATGATTAGGGAATAAAGGAAGAGGTAACTCTGTGGAATAAAAACAACATTTAAAATATTAAATTACATCTAAATTTAAGGAGAAATTGTGGTGTTATAAATATTTATAAGATAACATAAAATTAAGATACTATATGGAGGTGATTAACCCTAATCTAGAAGATCATAAGTGTTCAAAATTAGGATTGTGGAGCAATAAAATAAAACAAATGAGGAAATAAAACAAATAATATACATAATACAATAGAGACACAAATATATGTGGTTCACCCAATGTGGGATATGTCAACCAGAGAAATTGCAAGGTCATTCCTTTATTATTATCCAACAAATGAAGGGATACAACCTACAAAATACCTATTGTAACTTCATCTTCTTTCTCTTACAGTCTCCTCTCTCATAATACAATATTCACTCACATACATAGCTGCAATACAATTCCTCATAAAAGAGGGTTTCCTTATAGGGAAAAAACCCTAACATAACTTCTACCATAAGATCTACGACCTTATAATGAATGGTCCATATTGACTATGAAATTACAATATTTTACAAGGCATTTTTCCAAAAAATTTATCTTTGAAGGAGTTGTCCCCGAACCCCTACAAAGGGGGGTATCCATAAAGTGTATCTTACCCCCATGGATCTATATGTGGAGGGGGGAACCCCCTTGTTAGCACATAGAATTGCAGTCCAATAGTCTCCTTGAAGTGTGTCATTGATTTTGAATTGGTGTTGCGAACTGGTGCTGCGAACTGGTTGAAGAGGAGCGTTGGGGGTTGGTCAGCTTGCAAACATATTTGTTCACATTCACAAACATTGCATCTAGCCCAGGGTTACTAGGTACTCCATGAGGGTTTTCATACCATTTTAAATGTCCAGAGAAGGTTTTTTAATGTTTTGTCACAGGCGCTGCGAACTGAGACAGGGGCATTGCGAACTCTTTTCTTGTAGCAGCTGCTTCTAAATATTTGATCATAAATATAAAAAAATGATGTGGGTTTCTCTGAAATATTTTTTGGAGGAGAATGATATCCTTGTTGAATTGCTGACCAAATTTCATCATGACCCAGTTTGGCATTTGAGATATACAATTAAAACACCAGTGCGCTACAAAATGGCATTGCAAACTCTCTATTTTGCATAGTTGTTGGATATTCGCCTTGTTTGGAGGTTGCCACCTGTCAAGGAGGGTTTAAACGATTTCTCAAATATCATTTAGATGCTAAGGGACACCTGTACCTAAGTTTTAGGTCCATTAAAGAGATCATGCAGTGAGTTGGAAACCATTTATTAATGGCTTCCAACAACTTCCTGAAAATTAGCAGTTTGTCAGATTCTTGTGTCTTTGACTGTTGCCACTTATCTCCAAGGCCTAAAATCCTATGAAAGAGGGGGAATTCAAATTGTAAAGTTGTCATTGACTGATCCGGATTATGTTTGGCATGAAATGAGAGAAGATATATAATAAAGAAATGTACAAAGATATCTCATATATCCAATAATATGCCCGAAATGTATTACATATGCAACCATAAACACAGAGATACAATAATACACAATTTTCTATTAATGAGCAAAAAAGTACAAAGACTATAAAAATATAGAGTGAAAGACTCACTACAATGGTGGCATCTTATCTCTAAGAAGAGATGTGTTTGCTACTCACATTCGCAAGAATATGATTTTACAATGAGGCTCCAAAGGAATTTTTAACATAAAGAAAATCCAAAACCCTAACCCCCAAAGATGAAAAGCCAACAGTTTTGTGCACCTCATTTTGGGCAGTTTGGTGTATCAACTTCCTGGGGGCGTAACTTTGGCATACGATATATGTTTGGGGAACATGATATCTCATTGGAAAGGTATCGTCAAGGAGATTCATTTTGGGGGCTCAATCAGAGCCTTTAGCTATCTTTGAGAAGCTTGATCCTGAAAAAAAACTTCATTTAGGCCCTCAAAATGGCCCCGAAAGTTAAAAACTGCTAAAAATAGTAAATTACCAAAATTGCCAGAAAACTGTTTTGAGCCAGTTGGAAAAGGTGGGTGGCCACCAATATACACCTAGATCAATCCTCCCTCCTTAGGAAGCAATGGTATCCATTACGTTGAGTGCCCAGGGGAGAGGGAAAATCATTCGATGAATCGACATCTTGATGAGTTTCTTTCCTTCTTGAAGAACTTGTCCTGCTTAGCTTGTTGAAGGCTATCACAAACCTGTGGCTGGAAGGATTGGACCTTTTTAACCAGTTTGTCTACATGAGATGCCCATGTGTAGAAGGAATATTTACACTTTGTTTCAATCTTGTCGACCTACTTCTATTGGATAGAAGGTGCTTGGACTGAGGTTGCAGTGGTGTTCTTTTGTTCACGCTTTGAACATACTATGAAGAAGATGAATTTTGTAGTATGAGATACTACCTTGAGACATTGTTTAGGTGGGACAATCGTCAGAATTACCTTTGGTATCTTGTAGATATGGCCCCCCAGAGTAACAATGACACTACAGGGTCGAGACTCATAAATAACGTGGATCTTCCACATATATGGCTGACCCAAGAGAACATCACAAACATTTTTCCATGGAAACATCACATAATACCTCATCCTTGAAGGGTTGGATGCTGTATGACAATTGACACTGTTAGATGACATGGATATCTCGTCCTTGGCGAAGCCACCCGATGTTGTATGGTTGCAGGTGTGGTGTTGTCGACAATCCCAATTTGTTTGACGACCTTGGCTGAGATGAGGTTCTTCTGGCTTCCGGTATCAAGAATAAAATGTAGCGGGGTCCCCTTCACCCACATCTGTGAATGAAAAAGGCTCTCCTCCTCTTTAGGATCTATTGGTTCTTCTGGTTGAATTGTTGCGGTCATGACAATAGCAGTGCGGTCTGTTTCGATGATCTGTCTTCTATCAGTATTTTCTAAATCAAACTATGCATCAAGGTTCGACTCCTTGTATTTGATCTCAGCCACCAATGACTATTTTGAGAGACATTCATCGGTGTTGTGCCAGAGGCTTTTGTGGAAATCACACCATTTTATGGTGTCCTTCTTCGCCTTTCCGTGACCCTTCTTTTCCTATGGCTTGGAATGGTTTTCAGGAGAATTTTTGTTAGGGTTGTATTTATCATACTTTGGTTGTTGTGGATTTGCAGTCCCGAACTCTTGTTTGTTTTAGTGCTTAATTTTTTTCTCGATTTTAAAAGCATATCGATAAGCACCACCAAGTGATGAGATGTCTAGAAAATCCATTTCAGTTTGGATGTATCTGTGTAGAGCCCCATAGTATTTCAAAACCAAATTTTGTTCAGAGTCTTTGATACCCATCTTGGTGTGCAAGGTATGGAAGATATTATTGAAATCCATAACTACTTGGCCCCTCTCTTGTTGCAGTGTGGTCCATCTCATGTAGTGGTCCTCATAGTTTCCAAGAGGGTAATATTGTTCCTTTACAACATCCATAAAAAAATCCCAAGTGGGCTCAACCCCATATATTCCAGACTCCTATGTGGAGATTGTATCCTAGTAAGTTTCCAACCAATGTTTGACATGGGCGAGATATTGAAGGAGTGTGAAGGTGATCTTTTCCTTGTTGAAGAAATTATGAACAAAGAAGTAACCTTCTATCATGTTTAATCATTTTTCTAGGGCATCTGCATCTATGTCTCCTTCAAATATGGGAATATCAAAATTAACTTGTAACTTGAAAGGAGAGGTGACTCCAAAGTGGTCACTTGATGACGACGAACCTATTTTTATCAACATGCATTGAAGGATGTGGGAAAAATTCTCCATCATTTCGTCGCTCTGTCGCGTGAGAGATTTCTCAAGCAACATATTAATAGAATCGTTTGCTCTATCATTTTTCTTTTATTCCACCATGGAGGGTTTCTTGGGCATGAGAGAAATATTGTCCTCAAGAGATACAAGATCGATACCCAACTTGCTATACTCGGACTTCATCGGGGACATGCACTAAAAAATGATCAAGAGCAGCCTGCTCTCATACCACTTATCTGGATTATTTTCAGCACAAAATGAGAGAGAAGACATAATAAATAAATGTACAATAATATACCAAAAATGTATCAGATATGCAACCATAAACACAGACATACAGTAATACACAATTTTCTATGAATGAGCAAAAATGTACAAAGACTGTAAAAATACAGAGTGAAAGACTCGCTACAATGGTGGCAGCTTATCTTTGAGAAGAGATGTGCCCACTACTCACATTCACAAGAAGATTATTTTATAATGAGGATCCAAAGGAATTTTTATCATAAATAAAATCAAAAACCCTAACCCTAGAAGATGAAAAGCCAACAGTTTTGTGGACCCCGTTTTGGGTAGTTTGGTGTATCAACTTCCTGGGGGCGTAACTTTGGCATATGATCTTCGTTTGGGATGAACGATAGCTTGTTGGAAAGGTATATTCGAGGAGATTCATTTTGGGGGTTCAATAAGAGCCTTCAACTATCATTGAGAAGCTCGATCCCCAAAAAAAATCATTTAGGCCCTCAAAATGGCCCCAAAAGTTAAAAACTACTAAAAATAGTAAATTACCAAAATTGCCAGAAAACTATTTTGAGCCAGTTGGAAAAGGTGGGTGGCCATTGATATCCACCTTGATCATTGAAAACCTAGGCTATAAGAGAGTAAATAGAAATCATTGAGAGGGGTTCATATGGTTAAGGTAAGAATCTTTTTGTGATGTATTGAAGTAATAGAGCCAACTCTCGATTTGTATGTATCAAATTTTAGAATTTTTGTCTAATAGAAGTCATTTTCTTTCCTACCATCTTCTTTCTATCTTACTCTGAAATTTATTGTCATTGAATTCTTCAATTGATATTTTATAGTTGTATTGCAATGGAGGTTTGATTGTGATAATGCTATAATTGTTCTCAGAGTTCAAGCTTTGATGAAAGAAGTTATTTTGTCTAAATATTTTTCTTCATTGGTCTGCTAGTAATGCATGATGCTAATAGTAGACTTAATTCATATTTCTCACTAAAGTCTTCCTTCTATCCACATTACTCTTTAAAACCCTAATCTAATTTATATAATACCTTTTTTCTTGATACATCTTATCTAGAACTTTTTGTGATTTACATTGTTGGGCTAATTTTTATCCATTTGACACTTTATCTCAAAACTTACCTTACAAACCGATTGATAGGTACTGATATTTCACTTTATCAGTCAAAGTGTAACTTTTAGTGCTAACATTCTTGGCTTCATTGCCAGGTACGATTTGAATATTTTCACTGGGAGGAACGACAAAGATTACGGCCAGTTCTTGATGGTGAACAAGGACTAGAGACAGAAAAGACTGCATCTTTCACTTGGCGATTCCACTCCAGGAAGAACCAAGATGTCAAAGGCCATGGTGTCTATCTTGGCAAGGAGATTTGCTCCTCTAAACTTTTCATCCATCTCTGGTTTTCCAAATCCAGTTCCTCATCTATCATAATGGGGAGATTTACTGCATGTCTTCAGAGAATAAAAGGATGATGATCATCCTCAGCATCTCATTAATTTTCATCAATGCATGGAGCAGTTGAACTTGAATCAAGAGGATGTCTTAATGAAAATGTTTATGTTCTCCCTGAAGGATTATTCCAAAGACTCATACTTTTTTCTTCCTAGTACAAGCATATCCACCTTGAGATGATTCCATGTTGCTTTCAATTTGCACTATAATAGGTATTACTCCTCTGAGTTTATTTTTCATGATTGTTGTGATAAATATGAGAAAAGTGTTCAAGCTTCATTAAGTTTCTCTCCTGACTGTGAGGTTGAAGAAGATCCATATCTTTATTTTTCGTAGTTCTCATGACTTGAAGGCCAATTTTATTTTTTGTTCTTATGGGGAAGAGACAATGGATGAATTTGTCCTTGAAGTGGATATCTTTGATAGCCTTGCTTCTTATGAAGTCACTGTCTCCAATATTGACCAAGAGTAGCCTGATGTTGACAAACACTTTGATGATGAACACTTTGTGAATAGAGAGCATCTTGAAAAAAAACATTATGAATGTCAAGAGTCAAAGGTTTTTTATGGACAACCTATTTTTGATGAATATACCAGTGATGGTGATGAACATAATTTTTCTATGATTTTTTTGGAACCTCTTAGCACTATTCCTGTATATGATGATTATGACTCTGATCCTTGGGAATGATATGGAGGTTTTGAAGGGGAATTACATATGCAGTTGATCTCTTATCCATCACCAACAAATGAGCATCCATGTTTTGATAAAAACCATGTGTATGAGCAGTAGATTGTTCCTACAATACATGCATAAATGATTAACATTCAACCAATAGGTGGTTTTGAAGATGAGGAGCAACAATTCAACCTGTGAATGCCTTTTTCTGTCATTCAATCACATGTGCTTGCAGAGGAAATCAAACAACCGATGGGACTCTTTGAGGCAGATAAGGTAACCTTTTATTAGTTAAGTATGCCTTGCCATCAATTTCTTGACCCTTTCAATGAATACATGGAGTTGAAATTTTCAAATGATTTCAAGCCTACAAATTTTATCATTTTTGTCATCATTTGGAGGTAATATTGGTGATCCTAAGAATGTATTTAATCAACTATCACACTTTTCTTGCGTATTATGGATCATTTGCAGTGAAGAGAAGAATTATGTTACCCAACAGTTTGATTGGCTATGGTGTAAGTTTGTTTTCACCTGAGCAAATTGTAAAAGTCAGTTAGAGTAGGGTCTTGTATAAAAATAAGATCGTGTTCAAGCATTTCAGTTTTCAGTTTGATTTTAGTATTTGAATAAGACTCCACCAGCAGAATGGATAAGGCACTGGAACTACATGTTCTTGGAGCTTCACAGGGAGGGCTCCATCCCTGTAGATCCATATGTTAGCACATAGAATTGTAGTCCAGTAGTCTCCTTGAAGTGTGCCATTGATTTTGAATTTGGCGTTGCGAACTGGTGATGCGAACTGGTTGAAGAGGAGTGTTGGGGGTTGGCCATCTTGCAAACATATTTTTTCACATTCACAGACATCAATGTCAAGACCAATGTTACAAGGTACTTCATGAGGTATTTCATACCATTTTAAAGGATGAGAGAAGGGTTTTTGATGTTTTTTCACAGGCGCTGTGAACTTAGACTGGGGCACTGCAAAATCTTTTCCTGTAGCAATTACTTATAAATATTTGATCGTAACTATAAAATGGTGACGTGGGTTTATATGAAAGCTTTTGAGGAGGATAATGATATCATTGTTGACTTGCTAACCAAATTTCATCTTGACCTAGTTTGGCACTTGAGAGATACAATTAAAACACTAGTGCACTGCAAACTGGCACTGCAAACTCGTTGTTTTGCATAGTTGGAAACCATTTATTAATGGCTTCCAACAACTTCCTAAAAATTAGCAGTTTGTTGGATCCTTGTCTCTTTGACTGTTTCCACCTATATCCAAGGCCTAAAATCCTATGCAAGAGGGGGAAATCGAATTGTAAAGTTGTCATTGAAATCCTAGGCTATAATAGAGGCATTGGAAATCATTGAGAGGGGTTTGGTTGGTTAAGGTAAGACTCTTTTTGTGATGTACTGATGTAATAGAGAAAACTATGGATTTTTATGTATCAGATTTGAGAATTTTTGTCTAATAGAATTTAGCTTCTTTCCTTCCATATTTTTTCTCTCTTACTATGAAATTTACTGTAATTGAATGCTTCAATTTATATTTTATTCTTGTATTGCAATGGAGGTTTGATTGTGATGCTGTTATAATTGTTCTCGGAGTTTAATCTTTGATTAAAGAAGTTCTTGTGTCTAAATATTTTTCTTCATTTGTCTGCTAGTAATTCCTGATGCTAATAGTAGACTTACTTCATATTTCTCACTAAATTTTTCCTTCTATCCACATTATTCTTTAAAACCATGATCTAATTTATACAAGACCTCTTTTGTTGATACATCTTATCTAGGATTTACATTTTTGGGATGAGTTTTACCCATTTGACACTTTATCTTAAAACTTACCTTACAAACCTATTGATGGGTATTGAGCTTGCACTTTAGTATTAAAAGTGTAATTTTTAGTGCTAATACCCCCCACACCACCCCCCATCAGGAAATGGGGTCTAAGTGTGGCTGAAACAAGACCTCTAAATTAGGAAGATAAGAAGGATCCACAACCAAAAATCTCCCACTTGGAGACTGATCACAACATGTTCGTTGTTGTTGTACCTATTGGACTATGATCCACCTTGGACCTGGAAAATTTCTCATATTCACCTTCATGCTTGGACCCGGTTACTACCTTTTTTAACATGTCTGCAGGATTATGGCTAGTATGTATCTTTTCCAACTTCAATTGTCCATATTCCAAGACAAATTGTATGAAATGGTACCTGGGATGTATATTTTTAGTATTAGAATGGAAGGTTTAGTTCTTTTCATTATGAATGTCACTTTGGTTATCATAGTACAACCTGTTATTCTCTTGTTTCTTTCCCAAATCCTCCATAAACCTTTGTAACCTAATCATCTCTTTACTAACCTCTATAGCAATAACACACTCTGCTTCCATTGTTGAAAATGAAACCACCTTTTGCAGTTTCTAAATTCAAATTACTATTGTTCGACCTATAGTAAAAGCATACCCTATGGTGCTCCTCCTGCTATCTTTATCACTTTCCATATTTGAATCAACGTATCCATGTATAACAATGTCTAAACCTCCAAAACATAATGCATGAGTAGAAGTACCTCTCAGATACCTAAGAATCCATTTTACTTCCCCCCAATATTCTTTACCTATATTGGTTATATACCTACTCACAAATCCCACTTCATGTGCAATATCTAGTATTGTGTGCACTGGTGCATACATCAAATTGTCAATAGTTGATGAATAAGGGAACCTAAACATGTATTATATCTACTCTTGTCTCTTGGGACACATTTCCTTGGTTAATTGAAATGTATTTCCAAAGGTGTAGTAACTGATTTTTCATTATGCATTCTGACCCTTTCCAACACCTTCTCTATGTACTCATTTTGAGAAAATATCAACTTGCAATTTTTCTTGTCTCTTGTTGTTCCCATACCAAGGATTTTTTTTGCAGCACCCAAATCCTTCATCACAAATGAATTTGCTAATTTCCTTTTGAGCACATTTATATTGTGCATGTTATACCCTGCAAAAAGAATTTCATCTACATATAATAGAAAGATAATATAGCTTCAATTTTATAGCTTCCTAAAATAAACATAGTGATCATAATGACATCTACTATAACCTTGTTCTATTATAAACTTGTCAAATTTAAAATACCACTACCCTGGAGCTTTCTTTAGTTCATACAAGCTCTTCTTCAACCTCCATACCAAATTAACCTTCTCTTTGACCTCATACCCCTATGGTTGTTTCATATAAATCTCTTTCTCCAAATCTCCATGGATAAAAGATGTTTTTACATCTAAATGCTTAGGATGAAAATATTCTACTTCCACAAGAATTAAAATATTCCTAATTGAAGTCATTTTAACAAGAAGAGAAAATATTTCATCAAAATATATACCTTTCTTTTGTGCAAACCCATTTACAATGAGTCTATCCATGTACCACGTTTTTCCTGCATCTTCTTCCTTCAACATGTAAACCCATTTATTCTGCAATGCTCTATTTCCTATAGGCAATTGAACTAAGTCCGAAGTCTTGTTATTTACCGAGGATTCCATTTCCTCTTTCATGTCTTACTCGCACTTCTTTTTAGTGTCTACCTGCATTGCCTCTTCATAACTTTTTGGTTCACCAGAGTCAGTTAATAATAAATAATACAATGAAGGATATTATCATTCAAGGGATCTACTTTACCTAGTAGATCTTCTAACAACACTTGCAAGAGTTTGAGGTGCATTCTTCTCCCATTGTTGTACATTTTGATTCTCTAGTACCTTTGGAATTTTATTTTCTTTGATTCCATCAAGCACTCTTTATTATGTATTTTCCTTTTCTGATTTTGTTCCCTACAACTGATCTCTTTACATGACCTTTTCATTGAATACCACATCTCTACTCTTAATGATTTTATGATTTTCATAATTCCATAAGTGATAACCAAAATCATTTACACTATATCCAATAAAGATACACTTCTTGTATTTCACCTCAAGATTTGTTCTATTTTCTTTATCAATATGGACAAATGCTTCACAATGAAAAGTCTTTAGAAATGAGTAGTTTAGTTTTTTACCTATCCATGCCTCCTCTAGAATGCCACCATCCAAGCATATTTATGGAACTTTGTTATTAAGTAAACAATAGTATCTTCAACATCTACCTAGAACTGTAAGGGAAACCCAACATGCAATCTCATACCCCTTGCATGTTCCATGATTGTCTTGCTCATACTTTCTGACAACCATTTTCTAGTGGTGTTCCTAGAACTATAATATCTCTACAAATCCCATGGTATGAACAATAATCATCAAACTCCTTTCTACATTATTCACATCCATTGTCTGATTTGAGACACTTCAACCTTTTTCCCGTCTCATTCTCAACCAAAGATTTCCATTTCTTAAAAGTGTCAAAAACATCATATTTTGTCAAATGTAATAAACCCAAGATTTTCTAGTTGCATCATCAATAAAAGTAACATAATAATGAGAGCCATGAAGAGATGATATATGATATAGTCCCCATACATTTGTATGCAAAAGCTCTAAATTTTCACTCTTCTTTTCCTTTCTAACTGTAAGAAATCAAACTCTCTTCTATTTTCCATAAACACAGTTCTCACATAAATCCAAATCAACTTGTTTAAGATCTAGCAACAAATTCTTTTTGTGAAGTATCTGCATCACCTTCTCACTCTTTTGTCCAAGCCTATGATGTCACAGTGTTGTATCCACTCATGTAGAAGCTAAAGAGATACAAGAGTTATCATTACTAGTACATAAATACATTGTACCTACCTTCTCTTATTTTCCCATTACCAATGATCCTTTAGTGACCTTCCATGCCTTATATGTAAATGTAGATATACATCCTTCACTTGCCAACTACCCTGTTGAAATTAGATTTCTTCTCAGATATGGTACATGTTTCAATTCCTTGAGTAACCATTAGTTTCCATTATTTTTCTTTATTTGTAACTTACCCATTATGAAAATTTGACATGGTTCATCATCACCCAAATAAACATGCCTAAAATCACTTTGAACATAATCTTGGAAATATTTCCTATGGGGTGTGGCATGAAATGTAGCCCCTGAGTCTACTAACCAATATTTAGTAATATTATCTAAATAAAGAATCAAATCATCTTGTAACACAACACCTGTTACATTTTATTCCTAATTTTTCTCATGTTGTCCATCTCTTTGTTTCTTTGGAGCTCTACAGCCTTTATTCAAATTTTGTTTTTTCCCACAATTCCAACATTTTGTCTTTCCTAGTCTGGATTTGGATCTGACGTTCCTAGAATTATTGAAGTTCCCTGAGATTTTTCCTCTTTCCTTTTTCCTTCCCATATTCTCCATGGTCAATGCATTACTTGATGTCTCACTTGTGCTTTTCCGTCACATTTCCTCGGTAAGGATAAAAAAAACAACATCATCAAATTTTATATTTTTTGAACCAGAGACAAAGTTACTTACAACCATGACCAAGCCATTCCATTTTTTTAGAAATGAGCATAATATTAGTATGGACCTAATCGCTTCCTCAAATTTCAGTCCTAAATAACTTAGTTGATTATTAACCATATTGAATTCATTTAAATGGTCAGAAACAAACCTTCCTTTTGACGTAGTCATATTAAATAAATGCTTCATTAGAAATACCTTGTTGGAAGCCGAGGGTTTTTCATATATTTTATCCAATGCCTCCATTAGATATTTTGTTGTTTTCTCTTTATAAATATTGAAAACCACTGATGTTTCCAGGAAAAACCATATTGTTCCCAGTACCTTTCTATCAAGAACCTCCCATTCTTCGTCCTTCATAATTTTTAGTTTCTTCGCTTTTCCACCCAATTATAGGAAAAGATCCTTATGATATAAATAATTTTCCATATTCATCTTCCATAACTAGTAGTTATGGTCATTAAATTTCTTTACCCTAAACTTTCCATCTCCCTCCATTGCTCCCACTTGAGCTAGGAACCCTCTTTTCCTACAAGTAACCTTTCGTTTTGATACCAGTTGTTAGAAAAACTGGATCCCAGAGAAATAAAATAAAAAAATGTGGAAATAAAACATAAAAGATACACAATACAATAGAGACACAGATATATACGGTTCACCCAGTGTGGGCTACATCCACCAAATAAATTGTTAGGTCCTTCCTTTATTATTATCCAACAAATGAAGGGATACAACCTATAACAAACTTGTTGTAACTTCCTCTTATTTATCTCACAGTATCGTCTCTTAGAATACAATATTTTCTCACATACATAGTGACAATACAATTACTCATAAAAGAGGGTTGTCTTCTAGGGAAAAAAAACCTAACATAACTTCTATCGTCAATTACGCGACCTTATAATGAATGGTCCAAATTGACTACGAAATTACAATATTTTACAAAGAAATTTCCCCAGAAATTTCTCTTCGGGGGTGTTACGAGTAAAATCACTCTATGGCATAGGGTAAGACACAACATACAGAATGACTACAGAAATCAACTCTAATCCCAAGTATTCTATATAAACAAACATGCTAACAACACAAGATAAAGAGCCTACCTCATCCAGACGTTTGATGAAGACCATCGTTGAGCACTCGACTCAAAGATATATATACCTGCAAATTGTCCTCAACAACCAAGATACACAAGAATATGGTGATAATATGTAAATTTATCACATATAATATCATAATCCATCAATATTCATAACAAATATGTCCATGGAATAACACTTCAAATATTTGCAAGACATTAATTGGATGAGAAAAGAGTATTTATATTAAAATATGATTAACAATAGTGTATGCATGACAAACTTCTGTGTCAGCACTTCTCAGAACCGAGAAACTAAGTCCCTTCCAGTTGGGCCTCCACCACTTCAATCCTCCATCAAAGGCAAGCTCATATAAGAGAGACAATGAGGCTCTCCATCAAAGAGGGAAGAGCTTGGGGGATGAACAATGTGTTCAGACTTTAAAGGACAAAGGGATGCAGACTCAATATGAAGTGAATAATTTCGCCAAAGTAACTTTTCTATCAAAAATTGAATTCTCTCCTCCTCCATAGCTTGGATATGGCATGTTTTATATCCTTCAAATGAAACTAAAGGGCTGAGTCAGAATGTTTCTAGTATATGGAATGTCAAGGATCATGGATCTCATGACGTGACATGGAAACTTGACACAATTGTTTATTTTGGGCACAAAAACTATTGTACGTGGGTTGAAATGGTACAACCTGCATATACGCATGTTGTATATCTGGTAGGGCATGTATATGTGGAAAACTATGATTTTTAGCTTTGGGAATTGCAAAAGGGGACTTCAAGTCTACATAGGGAAATGGAAAAGGTCTTCTGACCAAGTTGCATGGGGTGAGGAAAATATTTATATAACATATTCCCCCTAATGTGTGAGTTCAGAGGAGTATCTAAGATGGTCAAAATACATTATAATTCCCAGAAGTGGAGTAATGGAGACCCAGTTGGATGAACTAGTTTCTCATATGAATATTACAATTCATAATGACTTTGCACACATGGCTTCCAATTTGAATTACAATGAAGATCCATGTGGAAATATACCAAACAAATGTTCATGGCCATGAATATGCAATACAAAGTAAATGTACACCATAAGAAGTCATAGTCATGAACAAGGCCTAGTGAAAACCAGTCTCAAAATCAATCTAAAGATATTTGTATACAACGGAATACAATCTGATCTTCCATGATCAATGAAGTCATATAGGTACTGGTCCAATGAATGATAGAAACATCTCAGGAAAGATGCAACTATAAACTGATGTCTTCAAGTATTATACATGATCGACCAAAGGTGCAAGTCTACATAATGTGAATAGAGGAGTTCAGTTCGAACATAAAGAGACTTCATTTGATTACCGGTCATTATGGTATACCGTTAACAAACATGAGACAACCTACAGAAAATGAAAGTAGGTATTAAGGCATTGAGTACATTCTTACAATTGTGAATAAAAGTGTTGAGGTCAAACACTTGAAGAATCCATCGATCATGAGACATTGATGTATTCTCAATTGTCCATTGCCACTAATGACTACAAGCCTCTAGGTACTCATAGAACTCTAGGCCTCATTTCTAGAATAGATGAGATGAATTCGATGGAAGGATACCTATTGAAAGGAGAGCATTAAGGAATCTCTCATCATTCATCATGAGGTACACATAATTATCTTGATGTTTTGGAGGAACTTAAATGAACAAAATTTTCACGAACCAATGCCTATGTGCATCTCTTGCATGCACCATATGCAAGTAGTGCATGAAAGAGACTCTCTGAATAACAACCAATAATGAAAATTGTTGACAAAGGCAATGAAACCACCAATAAGGCTAATGGAATCCAAGACACTACAAGAAACCCAATGTGTGAATAGATTTATTTCCCTCAAACACAAGGGAAACCCCCCAGTCAGTGACCAATGAGGATAGGTTGACTGTTGGGTTCAAGGTTACCTACCCATAATGAAAGTCAGACTAGGGTGCACAGTAGGACTACAACTTCATGTGACTCTAAGATACACTAAGGTTATGGACGACATGAAAATTTAAGAGTTTTGAGAAATGGATAACACATGATTATAGAAATCCTTTGAACAAGAGAATGAGACATATGGAGGACTCTGACATCATAGACTTGATAATGAAACTTTTTGATGCAGGAGGCACCAATCAAACTCTCCATAGGGACTGGAAGAGTAACCAGTCGAATGAGTAAAATCTAAGTAATGAGCTCAGCTTCCTAAGTTCATGCTAAACCCAAACTTTGGATGACAACTGGACTCAAAAGATTGTGCTCTATTCAAAGGTGACACGATTGCTTCCAACATGAGATAATATTATTTTCTTGCCTGTATTTTTTTTTTCATAGAAAAATGAATGCTATGATACAAGAGAGGAAACAAGTGCCATGAGTAAGAAACTAGCTCCAATAGTGGAACATACCTATTATCAATGAAATGAGGTGCATGTAGGATTTGGACACTCAGGGAAATGTTTCCTCTTAGGGTACAGGGTGTCAAGTTGCAAAGGATATAAAAAAGGCTATGCTTGGCTAGAGATGCAAATTGTTGAGGTAGTAAGCTTATAGAGAGAAATTGGGAATTGACAATAGGCTCAATACTGCATGCAGGATAATGGAGTGCAATTACAACTTAACACCAAAGAATGTCCTTTTGCAAAAATTTAGTCCCCTAGGCCCGAAAATGTATAAAACAATACCCAAGAGAACTCTTCTATCCACTAGTGACTAGAGTATTCCTTTTTATAAATTAGTCTACTTGGTTTGAAAAAGGGTTAAACTTACACCAAATAGATTTCCTTTCAAATCCAATTAACAAGTGTGAAAGAGATAATTTCACTTTTTAATGGAGTCAGAAAAGAGATTAACCAAGACTCAATGGAAATCCCATAGGTATAGGTCATAATTCTTATGAATGAGAATATGAGGTTCAAACATAAAGTCATATTGCAACTATAAGGGACTCCTGGTCTTATGGGAAAAAACTATGCATGGACACTGAATGGCACAAATGTTGTAACTAGGGCACCCATGTTTGGTAGGCCTCTACCATTCACTAACGACACCTTCTAGTAGAAAAAAGAATGTTATGTGTGGCTAACAAATGGGTTCGTACCTAAGGCATATGAATCGTAGTCATAGGATAATGCAAGTGTGCAAAATGGAGTGACGACCTATCCTATACGCTTGGTAAAATAAAATACCTTCCAACGTCACAAATGGACAACATGACATTAGAAAATGAAATAATCCCTAGATAAAACCACCAAAACCAACTCCTTCAACTGCACTATTAGTCCACTAGGTCAAAATATTAGCAAAAACTATGAAAAGTGGGTAAAACATTTCTACAAATAGTAAAAATAACTAGTTTTACCATACCAATTGAGTTTTTAACCCACATAGGGCATTTTGGAACAATTTTCCCACGATCTTCAAGTTTCGATTTTGGGAGCTACTAGCAATGAAATTAACAACCTTCTGGGCCAAGTAAGTATTCTTTCCCTCCTCTTCATTTCTAGTGGATTAGAATTTTAAATTAGGCCTCATATTTTGAGGTTTTTAAGGTGCAATTTAGGAATTAGGGTGTACGCAGGATGTAGATCATTGGGTCACGTATATGGAGGCATGATCATGGGTAAGGCAAATTCATCCTGCGTATATGAATCCCTACCTGCGATTGTTTCCACAACAGCCTGCGTACAAGTATGCAAATTGTTTTTTTAAACAATTTTGACTCAAAATGGAATTATTCTTGCAGGATGGTGCTTGAATCAAGAGATAGAGAGAATGAGGAAGTTGGTGTTGCAATGGGAAGAGATCCAGGGGCCCAATTAGCATTAAAAATATGTATATTTACAAGTTTTTGTCTCTCAAAGGGATGAGGGTTCAAGTGAGATTTCTCCAAATGCTGGTGAACTTTTGGGATCCGGATATAGAGGCCTTCAACCTCGATGGGAAACCATTGGGAATTGAAGTTGAGGATATCTATTTCCTTACATGATTGTCTCATCGGGATGAGGTGGTGAACCTCAAATATCAGGGAGCTAGGACTGGCATGAACATAGAGGACTACATCGCCACTCACTGTTTTCCAGGCACAAAAAATGTAGGGAGCCAACTCCCCATTAGGGTGATCAACAACCTGAGTTTGAAGATCATCGTTCTCTTGTTTAAACAGATCATGGGGTCGGCCTCGTTGCACCAAGAATCAAGGCCATTGATGTTATATTCACTGGAGTGATTACAAACCATAGTTTTTAATTGGTGCACCTCACTACTGGATAACATGAAGAGCCGATTGATAAACTACAAACAGGGTAGGAAGAGGAACTTCAGGTTTGCATCTATCTTGTGTAGTTTTTCTTCAAGAGGGTTCTAGGATTGAGGCCTAGAGTCGATATTGTTCCTCATAGATCGTGATATCCATCCATGTCATGGTGGACTGAGGTGATGATGCAATTGGGATGTGGTAGGGTGCTAACCCCCTACAACAATGATTTCTTCTTCTGGTGGCATCGATAGGTGATAGCCCTGGAAGACTACCCTTATGCAAGGATCCACTACAAAGGTAATAAAAACATGCCATTTCCACCAGTATCCACCTATGGTGATATAGGTATGAAATGATTTTCAAATATATTTCATTTTTTTGTTTTTTTAAAAAAGAATAAAAAAAACGCAAATATTTTTGGATGGTGCCAAGTATTTTAACAAACACGCTTTGTTGTGCAGATGTAGGTCCATGACAACCAGATGTATTACCACGACACCAACAGAGGAACTGGGGGTATGAGCCATTAAGAGGAGATGCGGAAAGAGTGCTTCAAAATGTGCAGGGAAACCTATCTCGTTTGATGCACATGATTCGCATGGTTTAGGTAGAGGATCTACCAAAGGCGATGCAGCGGCAGGTGGTGGGTGTGCCTCATGCATGGGTGTGACTCTTTCGACGTCTCGCAAATGTCGTAGTATGCTATCATGACACACATTCAGCACCAAAAGCGTAGATGTCATGCTTATTGTATCGATCAAATGTATATGTATTTTGAGGGTGTGAGCCCCATTTTGTACTATAACACCATATGTTTGGAGAGATAAAATATATAAAAATCCTTGGTCTTCGACTTTACTTATGTTACAATGTGTACATTGACAAATTTTTTTTCTTTACTTTAGTTATGTGACAAATGTGAACCTAAAACATAATTATCATATGCATCGAATAGATAATTACAACTTTTGGGTATGTGATTATAAGTAATAAAATCAAAATGTCATTCCAAAATTCGTACCCATAGGAATTGTCGAAGTAGAGTAGGATCTCACACACGATAAATATCGTTCAAATGACATACTACTAACTAGGAGTCTAGGAAAACATCTAAAGACTGAACACCATGTGAAATGGTGTTGCGTAAAATCTCTATAACAACACTATATTGAGCCACATTATTCATTGATGGCCCTAGACAAATGCCACCTGAAGACAACCCAAGCGGCGGAAGACAAGTTCCATGTATGACAATTGGCACCATCTGTGAATCCTAAGTAAACCTAAGACTCCGTTGGCATCTTCCAACCAAGGGAAAAACCGATAAGCAAGTTGATGACACAAAGGAATATATATATATACACTAAGATACACTAGTATACAAAGAGTTATGCCTAATCTTGGGTCTCAAGTGTAATATATTTTCAAGTAGAGCCCATTTATGGGCTCAACCAACATATTCCCTTCATAATATTCCAATTTGTAGGCTCCTTTTTCTAGGACACATCGCAGGATATAAGGACCGTGCCACATAGGGTTGAATACTGTGTTCATACTTTAAAGGACAAAGGGATGCAGACTCAATATGAAGTGAATAATTTCTCCAAAGTAACTTTGATCTCAAAATTTAAATTCTCTCCTCCTCCACAGCTTAGATATGGCCTGTTTTATAGCCTTCAAACTCCTTTTGAGAAAGTTTCATGGGGTGAGGAAAATATTTCTATAACAGGTGTCATTTCCCCCGAACCCCCACTAGGAAGGGGCTCCATAAAGTGTTGTCTCCCCCCCTTGGACCCCTCTGGCTCCAAATGTGGGGTATAAATCCCCCACACATTCCCCATCAGGAAATGGGGTCCAAACGTGGCTGAAACAAGACCTATAAATCATGAAGATGATCAGGCTCCACAACCAACAAAAATTGTCTCTCTAACTTGAATAGCATAAAGAAGAAAATCAACATTACTAAAATAAGAACAAATTCTCATGAGCTCCATAGTGAAATAGGGCATTGGAAAATTCCTAAAATGTCATGGATCAAAATAATTTATTATCTTTGTGACACTAATAGGGATGAATATGAAGATATCTTTCTCTTAGAATGTTCTGTGTACACCCAAATTAGATCAAAATTTCAAAATATTTGTTACATTACCAACCTTCTTATCATTTTAACTCATCAAAACTATGGTGATTTAGGAGTGATTATCTTAAATAGTTTTGAGCATAGAAATACAATTCTAAAGAAAACCAAGTAATTACTTATGTTTTTTAAGTTTGATAGACCAAATTTATTTATCAGTTAGGGATCCTTTCTTTAATCATATAAAATTTTTCGTTCCAAGGAGGAAAAGTTGGTAATTTTATTACTAGGAGAACATAATTACATTTGAATATGCTCATAGAATTGAAGTGGCTTGTTCCCAAAAATATCTACTAAGAGTGCAGAGAAAATCCAACCTAAGATTCAGAAGTAAGAGTTCAACAATTTAAGTAATAAAAAAATTTCAATGATGCCAAACAAAAAAATAGTCATGTCATAAAAGACCCTAAATATACCAAGACATTTTCATACATAGAGAATTCCAAAAACAAAAGAGGAAAAAATGTAAGATGCATCAATAAACAAAGAAACTCTAGTAGATATTTATGTTCAAATTTGGATCCAAGGTGTGTGGAAATATTCAAGGGAGCGATTTGGGGATTTTTCACTGATTTTCTAGGATCCTCTATCCATTTCCACACCATATTTTGAGAGTCGGTCTACCTCCCGATTATACTACCTAAAAACATGATTGAAAATGAGGTGACAAAAATAACTTGGCGATATTTTTGTATCTTGAAATAGTGGCCATAGAGTGTAATTTTGCAGAGAAAACACCCTAGTCATACAGTTGCTAGTGAGAAGTGATTCTCCATAAATGTGTTGTTGATTGATACCCTTTTTTATTTTAATATGTAGAGTAATATTAAGGACCATTTGTTTGTTTCAAGACCTAATCCAATAGAAAGGGATTTAGAGGAATTGTCAAATGTGTGAATGATCCCCCCCACCCCTCCCAAGGAGGGGTGGCCTTCGGTAGCCCCATAAAAAAAGGCCCAAGGAGAATTTTGTTGGAGATACTTCACACACACCTAGGAATTATTTTTCCTATTGTTTTACCTATGTTTACTAGTCATTATTCAATCTCATA
Source organism: Picea engelmannii (assembly GCA_009831015.1). Taxonomy (NCBI): domain Eukaryota; kingdom Viridiplantae; phylum Streptophyta; class Pinopsida; order Pinales; family Pinaceae; genus Picea; species Picea engelmannii. Next base: position 1,809,358 of record ML778562.1, on the reverse strand, counting down.
TAGTCTAGGGAGAATATTCTCTTCAATTCACACTTCAGTTTGATCAGTTGAGTGGAGTATAGACGCCACATTGGGATCATAACCAACTAATGTGCAATGTCATTTTTTTTATCACCATACTAACACATTACTCATGATTCTCTGATCTCATCCTCACTTCACTTGATTTTAGTCAATTAACTAAAGATTGAGAGACTAGTTAACTCAGAGTAGGTAGCAGTTAACTCCTGTAACTTCCTGAGAGACTAAACTAGGTGGAAGTTTACTTGCATAACTATTGGTGTGTGTCCAGATCACTTTGGAACACCACTATGGCACATTGGCTTCTCCTCCAATGCACATTAGTTGAGTTATACAGAGTATATCATGTGTAAATTATCATTAATTCATTTGGTTAATGAGAATTCTTCCATTCTTTCTCTCATGCTTCTGTTTTCTCATATTTTATCTGCAAACTATGTATTTCATTTTCTATCTAGATATTTTTTGTGTAGGTTCAACACATTTACATGGTATCAGAGCTAACGGATTTCTAGGAAAAATACAAACCAAATTCTTTTTGCAGGTACCAAATATTGAAAACAGCGGAAAAATGGAATTTCCAAAAGAATTCATTCTTACACCATACAATTTATTTTCATGGAAGGAAAATATGATAGTGCATCTTCGAAGTAGATGATTATATAGGTTAACCATGAACACAGAGACCGAACCCACATCATCCATAGAAAAATCCAAGTATTTAAATCGAATGGATGAAGCGTTTGGAACTATTTGCAATCTCATTTCTCATGAACTCCTCTTTCACATATCCTCCTGTAAAACCCCCAATGAAGCCTGGACCACCATGGAATGGATTTTTGGAAAATAGTATGAGATTATGGGACACATGATTGAGGTGTAATTTCTCACATTGGATCCAAAAACCTTCGACAATCTCCAATATTTATTTACCAAATATAAGAATTTGTTGTCGCAACTCAAGTCTTGTGGGGTTGATAAATCTAAGGAGGAGAAACAAATGGTTCTCACCATTCTCTCCAAAATTGGTCCGGAATACTCAGTGTTTGTATCCACATTTCATTAAGTTAGGCTCGCATATGGAGCCACCTAGAAGATGCCCTTTCTTGAGGTATTTATTGAATCTCTAACACAAGAGCAGAACAAGATTATCAACATGGGAAAAATAAAAGGCCCAAAGGTGCATTCACTTACTATGCATGATGGTAGTGGTCATAAAAATAAAAAATCTAAAGACAAAGACAAAAGTAAAGCACATGCAATTCCAAAGAAGGAAGGGTACTCAAAACCCTTCAACGATGCCTCCAGATCCAAAGGTGAAAAGGGAAGAAAAGGGGAGAAATGTGCTTACTACCATAAAGGATTCCATCCAGAATACACATATATGAAAAACCATATAGATCAAATGTCTCAAATACTTCAACAAAAAACCTTGGAGATCGCATCCTCCAGGGTGCCAAGAAGAAGAAGCCAAAAGATCAAAATCCCAAGAAAAGTAATTCTAGCCATGCTTTGATTGTCATCAACTCCTTTCCTGATGTTTGGATTATAGATTCATGATCATCACGCCACATGGAAGCCACAAAAGAAATCTACTCTTCATTGTACGCATGCAAAGGTCCTCCTATTCTGATGGGGGTCAACTCTGAGGTCGAAGTCACTGGCAAAGGAATAATTGAACTCACAAACGGAAGCTTCGAGAATGTGCTACACATTCCCAAACTCTCCATCAATATTATCTCCATATACCAGATGAAAAACTTCAGCAATGGAAAGATAGTCATATTCACACCTAATGCTTCGTATATCTATGACATTCAAACCAATTCCAAAGTTGCTACTGGTGAGGTAAATCATCAGTCCAGACTCCACACATTTTCTCAATTTATTGAACCCGATTTTTCATTACTACTTACCCATGATGATGAAAGCAATAGGATATCGTACAAAAGGTTTGGGCATTTAAGTTTCAGATATATGTAGCAGCTTAGAAAGGAGATAATGGTTTGTGGTCTAGTTGACATCCACTTCTCCAAAGGAATTTGTGAGGGATGTGTTCTTGGAAAACACCCTCAAGAGAAATTCGACAAAGGAAAGACTCAAAAGGCTTCCTTTCCTTTAGATATGGTCCATAGTGATCTAATGGGCCCTTTTATGCATCCACCAATCAGTAAATAAAGATACATGGTCATTTTTGTTGATGATTTCTCACACTTCACATGGACTTTATTTCTCAGGAAAAAGTTAGAGGTATTTCAACACCTCAAAGACTTCAAAGCCCTTATTGAAACACAACCAGGAAATAAGATTAAAGCCCTCCGAACAGATAATGGGGGAGAGTATGTCAACCATGATATACATAATGTTTGTCTTGAGGCTAGGATTCAGTTGCAACACACAGTTCCTTATACTCTGCAACAAAACGGAGTTGTTGAGTGGAAAAATAGATCTCTGAAAGAGATGGTATCTTGCATGCTACATGCAAAGTCAGTTCCAAATATATTATGGGCTAAAGCACTTAATTTTGCAACCTACATCCAAAAAAGATCTCCCCATATATATATCAAGGATAAGACCCCCTACGAGGCTTGGAGTGACCTTAAACCGAAAGTGACCCACTTTTGTATATTCGGTTCTCGTGCATGGGCCAAGATTCCCTCTAAGAAGGGGAAGGCACTTGATCCACAAAGCACATACTGTATCTTTTTTGGATACTTCGATGGTGTGAAGGGATATATACTCATTGATATTTCCTCGGACTGGATCATCATTGACCATAGTGTCCAATTTGAGGAAAGTATCTCGCATGCACCTCAGCAGCCACATCCAAACACTTTTGTTCTTCCACTTGTTAGAGATGATGATCATGCACATGCTTACTCTTCTTAATATGAGAGTTATAATTTAGAGAATTCATATGATTCAGATACCAAGTTAGTAATTTAATATTCAGAGTCAGTGCATGAAGATGCATATGCAGAGCCAGAGAAGAGGCCTAAGTGGGCCAATACTACTCTTCAGGATGCAGGAGATTTTGTTGGGGATCCAACTGATACTAGGAGGAATCGATATGATTTCAAGGAGCCTCCTCTTAAAATCATTGCCACTCAACCGATTCCACCCAGGCATATTTTCTTGGTTCAGTCTTCATATCCACAATCTTATGGCAAGGATGTTGGAAATCCCTTTTGGGAATACACCATTCAAGAGGAGTACAACTCCCTCCTTGAGAACCAAATTTGGGATCTAGTTCCCCTTCCTTCAGGAAGGAAACTTTTCAAGTGCATATGAGACTACAAGACCAAGAGCGCACTAGATGGACATGTTAGTAGATACAAATCTAGGATAGTTTTTAAAGGATTTCAGTAGGTGCATGGAATTGACTATGATGAGACCTTCGCTCCAGTAGTGAAGATGGATTCCATATGTTTTGAACTTTCCATTGTGGCAACCAAGTGATGGGAAGTCCATAAAATGGACATGAAGAATGCATTTCTTCACGATGATATCTATGAGGAGATCTATCTGGAGCATCCCCAGAGATTTGTGTAGGATTCATCTTTGTTTTGTTGACTGTAGAAGTCTCTTTATGCCCACAAGAAGGCCTCGAGGGAATGGTATGACAATATGGACTCCTACCTATTGTCACAAAACTCTGTACATTGTAAGTCAAACCCAAATGTTTACATCATTAGGACGGTTGATTCACTTCTACTCTTAGTTATGTATGTTGATGATTTGTTGATCACCATTGGCTTGAATTTAGTGATTGTTGAACTCAAGAGGATTCTACATGATAGGTTCTTGATGACAGAAATGGGTCCACTACATATATTCCTTAGACTTGAGATCAGTCAGGATGCATCAAGAATCAAACTTTCTCAGGCCAAGTATGCACGAGATATCCTTCAGAAATTTCACATGACAGACTGCAAATATTCCCTGACTCCTTTCCTATCAGAAGTCAGACTTGAGGATGGTGGGGGAACTCTACTGGTTGATATCACATTGTACAGATAGCTGGTGGGGAGCTTGTTGTATCTCACACACTCCAGAACAGACTTCTCCTATGCAGTTGGAGCATTCTCTAGGTTCATGCAGGAGCCGCATGAGCTACATCGAAAGGATGCAAAGAATATCCTTCGATACGTACATGGCACCATCACCTTTGGGATTCACTATGAAGTAGACTCTACATTGGACCTCATTGGGTTAACTGATTTTGATTGGGCTAGCGATAGTATTGATCGCAAGTCCACATCTGGTTACTCACTCAGTCTTGGCTCCAAGCCTATCTATTGGTCGAGGAAGAAGCAGGCTGCTATTTCTCTATCTTTAGTCGAAGAAGAGTACAGAGGGGTAGTTAACATAACCATTTAGGATATGTAGCTACAACATTTTCTCACTGAATTGGGAATTCATTTCCATCTGTAAATAATCATATGGTGTGAAAACTAGAGCACTCTGAAGTTCTACAGAGATCCAATTTAGAGGAAGAATGAACACATCGATATTGACATGCACTACATCTTGGACTTAGTACATAAGGGGATCATCAAATATAGTTATGTACTTCAGCAGAACATACTATAGACATCTTCACCAAGACCTTCACTGAGAAGAAGTTCCAATCTCTACGTAGTGGTCTTGGAGTGAAGGACACAGTTTCCTAGCAACTGTCGGTTCCTTATTTTACATACATTGTACTTTGAGGGGGTGAGTTTTTCCCTCTTTCCTCTTTTATTTTAGTGTATCTTTTGTATTTGCATACCTAACATGGCCTCGTTGTCAAGACCCATTCTTTATTTTCACTATAGTGATGTTCATAGGGGGTGTTGGATATACTTCACACACACCTAGGAATTATTTTTCCTAAGATTTTCCCTATGTTTACTAGTCATTATTCAGTCTCCTATAATATAGAGATAATATTCCTCGAGGAGAATATTCTATTTAGTTGACACTTCAGTTTGATCATTTGAGTGGATTATAGATGCCACATTGGGATCATCACCATGCAACATTGGGATCATCACTAGCTAATGCGCATTGTCATTGGGATTATCACCAGACTAGCACATTAATCATGATTCACTCATCTCCTCCTCCTCATGATTCACTCATCTCCTCCTCAATTAAATGAAGACTAAGAGACTAGTTAACTCAAACTAGGTGGAAGTTAATTCCCATAACTTCCTCAGAGACTAGACTAGGTGGCAGTTTACTTCTGTAACTTCTCGTGTGTGTCTAGAAAACTCTAGACCACCACTATGGTGCATTGTCTTCTCCTCCAATGCACATTATTTTAGTTATAAAGAGTATATCATGTGTAAATTAGCATTCATTCATTTGGTTAATGAGAATTCTTCCATTCTTTCTCTCTTGCTTCTTTTTTCTCATATTTTCTCTGCAAACTATGTATTTCATTTGCTAGCTAGATATTTTTTGTGTGGGTTCAACACATTTATAAAAAAAAATTGGATTATTCAATCCTCATAAATTTCCTGATGGATGAAAATTGGGGCTTGATGGAATACTAAGAGGATGATCAGGCTCTGGACAACACAGTGAGTAGGGGAGGGGAAGGTATCTTCAAACAAAGAGTGGTTTCGTGCCAACCAAATTCCCTGTAACAACCCTAAGTAATTAATCAATTATCATGATTTAAATAATTGTTTAATGTATATTAGTTAATTAATTAACTAATTAATTGTCCTGATTTAATATTTGTTTAATGTATACTAGTTTAATTAATTAATTAATTAATTTCATGATTAAATATTTGGTTAATGAATTTGAGTTTAATAAATTATTAATTTATTAAATGGAGACTTAATGTATCGAATGATGGAACCATTAAAGAGAAAGGGGATAAGGTAGGTGACACTTAATGGAGAGATAAGGTGGGTGA
>ML778562.1:1739675-1790170 GCA_009831015.1 Picea engelmannii | reverse complement strand
AAAATAACCAAATTCTATGCTTCCACAGGAGTTGGAAAGGGCTCAAAATACTGTAACAACATACAAGGACTTACAATGGTAAAAGTGAGATAGTATGACAAATTTATATTAGTCTAGCAACAAAAATTCCGAGTATGAGTATTTTTTAACAAAATATAATGACTAAAGAACGTGAAAACAACATATTGTAGAACTAAACAACAATGCATAAGTTGTGGAAATACTCAAATAGAACTATATTCATGAAATAAATTTCTTTAACACGATAGAGTTAGATTTTTTTTTTCAAATGTATGGATGTCAATCCAAGGCAACTCCAATGATAGCAAGGGTGATGCACTCAAAACATCGGCTTCAAAACATTAGAAAAAATTACTCTCTTGATGCTTCTGGGTTTATTTATAGTTTCCTTTCCCACTATTACAGCTAACAAGCCAACTAGAAATGTGTTGTTATGACTTGAATAAGAACTTGCGAACTGAATAAAATTGAGATTGAAAGATTTTTATTTAGCTTAAAGCACAACCTTGTTGGGTTTATCAACGAGCACGACCTTCAATTCTCGGCTCAGCCTTGGATTCACAACTCAACGCCTATGTACAAGGTGCCAAGGAAAGCCAACATGTCAAGCAAAGAACCTGCAAAACGACAAATTTTAGCAAATAAAACACATAAGGGCCCAATGCGCAGACACACTATACAACACATAGGTTAGCACAAACACAAATCCTATCACCCAAGTGCTAAACCCATGATTTCTTTATGCTCAACATGTCCAGTGCTCAAGCATCAAACCCTCTTTCGCCATACAATGCACAACGCAGCATAGAGTGCGTAAAGGGCTATGCCCAAGTCATATGAAATAGGATCCTATGGGGATGGCGTCGTTTTTCCACATCTCATCCACGCACAAGCACCAAACCAACGCACAAGCACCAAATCCCAGCTCCAGTGCACTACACATCCATGCATCTACACATAACACAAAGCAACAACTCAGCACAAGCCAACAAGGAAGGAGGGGCATATTGTGTGCACAACACATCATGGGTAGAAATGTAAAATAATCGTGGATTATTTGTGTTGCATTCCACAAACAAAAAAGAGATGCATACAAATGAGAATAGGATTAAGACTATGAACCAAAAATGTTGCCAAAAACAAAAACACAACAGAGTTAGTACTGTAAGAGTCCACTATTCCTCATAGATAACAAACCCTAATCTTGGCAATAACAAAACCCTATCGTTTATTCAGAGCAAAGAAAAAAACCCTAATATTTTACTTTTATTCAAGTCAGATAACAAAATCCTAAACTTTTATTCTACGCCAAACACAAGAAGGTAACAAAAAAAAACAAAAAAATTGAACCAAAGGCCAGCACTAACTCCTAGCCATGAGGTCTTACCTTGCCTTGTGGGTTGACAAGGCAAGTCGAGCCAGAGTGTAGTGCTCAAGCATCAAAGAATAATGGCCAATACCATGCACCAAGCCACGAAGGAGGAGCCCATAAAGGGGCGTTACAGTATTGAGCGTGTCAGAATCCAAGCCAACACATAAAACCTGACACAAAGTCCAACAACAGAGTCACGAAAGAGGAACCCACGAAGATCACGCATAACCTATATCAAAGTCTAGCAACCGATACCAAGTGCCAAGCGTAGAGCCACACTTCATTAAGCTGAGACCAAGTGCACAAATCACCAACTCAACATAATCCATGAGGAAGAGAGCTCATGGACCTCTCGAACCAAGGTCTATTGCACCACAGGCCATCTACGTGCAAGCTCAGTTACCAATGCCAAAAAATAATAATAATAAGGCACTAAGGAGGAGAGCCATAGGCTATGGATGTGTAGTGAATATAGGCTATGGATTTATTCATAGTGCATAAATCAAGGCTAACACACATCCCAATGCACAATCCCACACATAAAGGAACACAAGCAGAAGCCCAACATCAAGCCAACAACCTAGCGCATAATCACATGGAGGAGAAGCCCACAAAGGAGTCGAGGAAACACGCCATTGTACATGACGTGCCCTCCAGTCCTTGAACTCATGGACACCAGGGTCGATCGAGCAAAGGGATCGCCATGGACGATCTCATCCTTCACCTCTGCTGAGCAGTTCACAAAAAAAAAACGAAATTGAAAAGGGGACGAGTGAGGGTACGGTTGAAGAGATGAGGATGAGAAGAGACTAGGGTTAGGGGATGAGAGTCGGGGGGGCACATGGGCCTCATGCAAGGACCCACTGCTCGACTTTAGATTTATTTATTTATTTATTTATTTTAATTACTATTTTTTATTTAATTGTGTTTTAATTGTTTTATTTTATATTTTTATTTTATTTTATTGTTATTTTTATTTTTTATTCTTTTAAATTATTATCTTTTAAATTAGGTTTAAACTATTATTGTTAAATTAGACTAAATGTTAATTATGTAATAATAATAATATTTAAATTAAAATTTATGTATATATTTAAATTTATGTTTTAAAATAAAACTAATTAATGTGCATAATCAAAGGCGATTAATTAATTTGATTGGTTAATTAAATTAGGGATTAATTAAGTGATTAATTAGGTACTTAAGTAGGATACCAACAATAATATTAAAATTTCTGGATTAAATTAAATGCGTTGATTAAGACTATTGAAACTTAAGTTAAATTTTAGTCTAGGTTAGTAGTTTTTTTTTTATAATTAATCAACATTATATTCAAGATCACCTTACCTAGTTTTAAAGAAAATTTTAAAGATTTAGACTAGGATAAGTGGGAGGGGGCTTCATGCGCACTAGGAAAGTAAGTTAGAGGAATCGGTGAGTGTGGTACAATGATAGCATAGCTACCCAACGAGGGAGTCAGTAGTTTCGTAGGCAAAGACATCGAGCTTAGATGCTTTAACCTTGACCTAGCCACTTCCCCTAAAGAGAGCAACGTCTATTTACAGAAAAGTAAAACAAAAATTACGCCTAACCCTGTTTTCAAGTTTAAGTTGCGCAAATGTGAATTTCCTTAGACTCTCCCTAACAAACTTTTGGTTGATGCAGATTCAATTATACAGGATGATTAAGACTCGAGGAAATCGAGGTAGAGGGGAATCGTCGCAGGGACCACCAACACCGCCACCACCATCGCCTGAATTAGCTCTCATTTTGTGCTCTTTGGAGGCCATAAATGATACTTTAAAGGGGCATTAGCCAGAAGGGATCAAAGTGCAACTCCCACCATCTATAATGGGTAATCTTGAAGTGTTGAGGGATTCGGGGGGAGGACCAGGACCTCCACCTGAAGACATCACTAGATAACTGCAGAAGATTAAACTTCCATAGTTCATCGGGGGTCGTGCCAGTGAACGTGCAGAGGCATGGTTGGAAGGAATGATAAGATGTTTCACCTTAGGAGACTATGCTTCCACATCAAAGGAAAATATAACAATCTTTTAGTTAACGGACAGTGCCTTGAACCGATGGGGCAACCTAGAGAGGTAGTTGCACCTTATCCCAGACACCATCTCATGGGAAATTTTGAGGAAAGGTTCCGAAGGAAATATCTACCAGCTTACTACAAGGAAAAATAGGTGGGAGAATTTCATGCTCTAGTATAGGGGAACAAGACTGTGGAAGAGTAGGATATCAGGTTCATGAAGTTGGTGAAGTATGTTTCATACATGGATAATGACCAACGATAGGCAGAACACTTTGTCTATGGCTTAAACCCTAAGATAAGGGCCATGGTATGGATGTGGAAACCATCTTCAGTAGCAGAAGCAGTTGAAAATGCACGTTATGCTGAGGAACACATGAAATTAAATGGAGGTATGAAATCGAACTTTCCATGTCATCCTGGATTCGTGGGGAAGGCCCTTAGGACCTTCTCTAGGGGAGGGAGCTCTAGGCCACCTCCTTATGGTAATAGAATCACACCAAGGATAGTTGCCACAGGTATTTAAATGGCAGCAAGTGCAGCATCCCGCTCATCACCAACGACGCAAGAAGGTTCACGACCATCTCAGGGAGCATCTAGTAGGGGCAGGGGTTCCAAGGGAAGGAACTCATTTCAAAGACCATCACAGAGCAGTGTGTAGGTTCCATCTTGTGTTACGTGTTGGGGGTATGGAGGACCCCATTTCCAGTGTGACTACCCAGAGTTGCAAGTAGGATTTATGCATAGAGAAGGAAAGGCCCTAATGGGAAGAGCAAGTGGCAGCCACCAGATTTATGCATAAGTTAATAATCTCTAGACAGAACATCAATCCATGGTGGTGGAATCGTCAGGTATGCTAAATCATATCAATGTTAAAATTTTATTTGATTCTGGTGCTACAGATAGTTTCATTTCACCATATGCATTATAAAAGAGTGTGTTGGCATCCTATGAGCATGATGAGTTTAAACAAGTCAAGATGGCTTCAGGGGAAAAACAAGCAGTAGGACCTAGCGTTGATAATTGTCTAGTAGACCTGGGAGTGTGTACTACCAGGTTGAAAGTATACGTCACTGCTCTCGGGACGTGTGACCTAATCATTAGAATGGATTTGTTAGAAGCACATTGAGCTATGGTATATTGTTTCACAAAAAGGGTGCTTTCTGTTGATGATGAAGGAAGGCCAATAGAGATCCATGGTGTACGAAGAAATATGTCTCTACGCTTTATCTCAATTATGAAAGTTAAGCGGTGCATGAGGTAAGGGTGTCGACTATATGTAGTGGAAGCAGTGAGTGAAAGGAAAGAACCCTCCTTGGATTAGTACCCAATATTGTTAGAGTTTAAAGATGCTTTTCCGAATGAGTTGCCAGGTTTATCTCCTAAGAGGGAGCTTGATTTTACTATTGAGCTAAAACCTAGTGAAGAACCAATTTCCAAGACTTCGTATCAGATGATAGTGCCAAAAATTTGTGAGTTGCAGATGCAGTTGAAAGAGCTACTCAACTTAGGGCTAATAAGGCCTAGTGTCTCACCTTGGGGTGCACCAGTAATTTTTGTGAATAAGAAGGATGGTTCCTTATGACTGTGTATAGATTATAGGGACTTGAATCATGCTACAGTGAAAAATAGGTACCCAATGCCATAGATAGATGATCTCTTTGATCAGATGAAAGGAGCAACGGTATTCTCAAAAATTGATTTGTGATTAGGGTATCACCAATTAAGGATTAAGGAAGGAGATATTCCTAAAACTGCCTTTTGAACTTAGTTTGGGCATTATGAGTTCATTGTAGTACCTTTCGGATTGACCAATGCACCAATAGTATTCATCAGCCTCATGAACGGTGTATTCCGGAAGTACTTAGACTGCTTTGTATAAGTCTTTTTAGATGATATCCTCATGTATTCGAAGAACAAAAGAGAACATGAGGAACACTTGCGAGTGGTGTTGTCCTGCCTTAGAGAGAACAAATTGTATGGGAAGTTGTCGAAGTGTTCCTTCTTCCAGAAAGAAATTCACTATTTAGGTCATATCATTTTTGGTGAAGGAATCTCTATGGACCCAGAAAAGGTAAAGGCCATTATGGAGTGGCTAGTGCCGAAAAATGATCATGAGGTAAGAAGCTTCATGGGGCTAGAAGGTTATTATTGAAGATTTGTGGAAGGGTTCTCTAAAATAGTGAAACCCGTCACTACTTTGCAGCACAAGGGGGTCAGGTATGAATGGATAGAAGAATGTGATAGTGCATTCATCGAGCTTTAGATGTTACTAACTCTACGAGTGCTGGATATGGAAAAGGAATTCACAGTCTTCATGGATTCCTCGAAGCAAGGGTTGGGGGCTGTGCTAATGCAGGATGGAGGAGTGGTAGCTTATGCATCAAGGAAGTTGAAGAAACACGGGGAGATTTATGCTACTCATGATTTAGAGTTGGCAGTTGTAATGCTAGCTCTAAAAATTTGGAGGCACTATCTAGTTGGGCGAAACTTTGAGCTCAAAATAGACCATCAAAGTTTAAAACATCTCTTCACTCAAAGGGATCTGAATGCCAGGAAAAGGTGATGGAGTGAGTTCATGAGTGAGTACAATTTTGGTATTTCATATATCAAGGGAAAAGAGAATGTGGTCGTGAATGCCTTGAGTAGGAGACCACGTGTCTTCTCCTTGGTACCCTTAAAAGTCAATCTGAAGGAATGTGTGTTGATGCAACTCCTTGGAGACAATTGGTATTTAAAGGTTACCTCAAACCTCCAGAGTGGGAGGCAATTAGATTGAAAGTGTGAAGGATATAGTCTGGAAACAAACAGACTATTGAGATATCGAGGAAGGAAGTACATCCCCGAAGGTGGGAATATTCGAAGCATCATACTGAAGGAATCCCATAGAGCACTTTATTGTGCACATCCGGGTGTGAAGAAAATGTACGAAGACATGAGGAAGCTCTTCTTCTGGGTAGGCATGAAGCACAATTTAGTCCATTTCGTCGCCAAGTGCCTAGAGTGTCAAGAAGTGAAAGCCGACCACCATCACCCGGAAGGTCTTCTACAACCATATGATGTTCCTATGACCAAGTGGGATGTAAGGTACCTTGATTTATAGGACCGTTCATAATCCAATAGAAAATTGGACCCGTTGCCTATCGTCTCATATTGCCACCCCACTTGCATAAAACTCATACTTTTTTATGAAAGTATGTATCTATTCTACGTCATTATGTTGATGATGAATCACATACACTAAATTGGAAGGAATTGTAGGTATCGGATGTGGGAACCCTCATGGTAGAACCATTACGCATATTGGACTATAGAGTCTGACAACTTAGGAACCGTCTGGTAGACCAAGTTAAGGTCTAGTGGGACAAGTTTAGTCCAGGATCTGCTACTTGGGAGGATGCCGAGACGTTACGACGAAATTATCCCTCACATTTTTTACCACCTCGAGAATATGTTCTCGAAGGTTGGGTGTATGTAACACCACCTTTTGACTTAGACAACTAGGATTACCTGAGACCTAATCACCTTTATTTGTTTTATTCATGGTGAAACTATTAATGATACACTTGAAATTTTAAGACGTATAAACCTGTATGAATGTTTAAATGTTATTTGAATGATGATGGATATGATGTGATATACTGTGTGAATGTAAATTATATGAATGTTTAGATGTTATTGATGATAATGGATATGATGCGATATATTGTGTGGATGTGAATCCTATGAAGGTTTAAATTCTATTTGAATGATGTTGGATATGATGCAATCTATTATGTAAATGATAATTCTATGAATGGGTAACGTTAATTGAATTATGGGGATATTATGAGATCTATTTCTAACTTGAAAACTTTGATGATAAAGTTGTTGGTACGTGGCTACCAAATTGAAATTATGGTTGTATGCAATTACATGATGATAATGCATAGATATGTATGAGTTTGTGTTAGATACTAATCTACAGGTCATTGGGCTATGAAATAGCCAAGTGATAATGATAATGAAAGTGGATGTCATGACCACTGACCAAGAAACAATATGGTATGAATCTTTGTATGTGAAATTATATTGGTTTGTATGCATTGCTATGATATGTGGACCAGTGCATGATTTCAGGAGGTGAGATTGCCCAAAACTGAATAAACGATGACACAACTCCTAGCAACACGATGCCACTGTATATTCCATTGTAGGGTGTGGACCCTAGTCCTGTTAGGAAGGGTGGAGGCATTTCCCACCATGTATCCTTTGAAACCTGGAGTGATGGGAGGACGATGTTAGCTCACGCTCCCCTAGACGTGTGATGATGATTGTCAGTTGCATGCTGGGGAAGCTTGGTAAAGATAGTGACACTTCCGCTTACGGGTTCTATTTGGAGTTAGGTCAATATAGTTGATGCTCCAAGGTAGTCCAGCAGAGGAAGGATAGGGATGGAAGATGTAAGCAAGTTAGGGAGGAAGGATGAGTAGAAATAGTTAAGAGTGTATGGAGATTTGCCTTATGGTGGAGTTTATTGTTTTTCCTTCTGAAAAGAAATTGTGTATATATGTATATTCATAATTACGTAACTAAACCACAATTGTCTAAATAAAATTGTTGAGATAGATTATTGTAATTAAGGGAATTCACAAACATTTCATTGGTTTATTATCTTTTATAAAATGAATAGTCTTGTTGATTGGATTGGATGCATACATAAATTACTATAGGGTTGATAGTTATTGTTATTAGTACATACATGAGACTTGTGTGTACTAGCTACACATGCATTTCTTGTACATGTACACTAGTATGTATGAGTTTTCTTGTCTTACCTACTAATAATGTTGGTTATTGGATATGAATGTGTGAACCATGTGTCTTTTCCCTTGTATCATAAAATACTTTAACTTCGGGATGAAGTTTCCTAAAGGGTGAGTGTATGTAACAACCCTAAGTAATTAATCAATTATCATGATTTAAATAGTTGTTTAATGTATATTAGTTAATTAATTAATTAATTAATTGTCCTGATTTAATATTTGTTTAATGTATACTAGTTTAATTAATTAATTAATTAATTTCATGATTAAATATTTGGTTAATGAATTTGAGTTTAATAAATTATTAATTTATTAAATGGAGACTTAATGTATCAAATGATGCAACCATTAAAGAGAAAGGGGATAAGGTAGGTGACACTTAATGAAGAGATAAAGTGGTTGGGACTTAATGAAGGTAGAAGGCAGTGAATGAGAGAGGGGGAGAGAAGGATAAGAGAAGGGAAAAACACTCGAGAATGCACTTTTTTGATTTGGGGGAGAGCATCATTTTTAGAGGAGAGGACTGTATTGTTGGTTTGGAGGCTGGAGTAGTTTGTTGGAGGAGGGTACTACTGGTTTTTTCATGAGGAACTTGTTGGAGTTTGGTGGACTGAGACAGGGGGCACCCGTTGCTAAGAGTTTTGGGCTCGGGGGCCAGGAATCCTGGAGCTAGGGAGCCAGAGAGGCTCTGTTCCTAGCTGGATGGGAGGAAAAGATTCAGTTTTGGGCAGAGTTTGGGCAGATTTTCAGCTTCATCTTGGACACATAGAGTTGGGGAAACAACTTCACTTGAGAGGTATTTATGTTCATTATTATGTCATGTTCATTATCGTTATGATGGTTCATTATTTACTATGTTGTGTCTATTATTCAATATGTTATTTATATCATGATACTCATTTTGAATTTTGTTAAACCATGAAATGTTATTCTGCTGAATTTAGAACCATAAAGAAATTATGATAGAAATTTTATGTTTAAATTTATGAAATTTCAGGTTCTGTTAGATAGGACACTACAATCCCCAAGACACAATATAAGGGATCACCTTATTTTCTTTGGTTTTTGGATTACTAAACCAATTTTTTAGATCCATATCAATTGATTATCCTTCCCATGAGAAAACAAGTCCCAAATAATTCCTTAGTTCATCCAAGATTTCCTTTGAGAAGGATAAATATAGGAGAATATGATAATTGGTTTCATTCTCGTATTTGAAAAGACTACAATGGATTGGTATGGTAATATTCCTTCAATGAAGGTGGTCCTAGGTGGGAACTTTCTTGTGGAGAATGATCCACATGAAAATTTTGGCCTTGGCTTGACATTTTAGTTTCCATAATATTTTTCCCACTAAGGAGGGGGAACTTTCCTTGTGTCCCATGTTATAGAGATGTAACCAAGATTAGTTTTGTATTTTTCCAAAGGAATATGTGACCAAATCAGTTGGTATTCCAAAAATAAAAGGATAACATAGGCATTCTAAAGAGAAGATATGAAATTTGTCCAAATATGTGCATTCTCCTCCTGCAAACCAACCTCTTTCTAAGATTTCCATTTCCCTTGCCATATTTGATTTAGGAATAAATATCCTTGTCCAATCAGAGAGTGGATTACATGAATTGGTAATAGGTGATTATGTTTACTAACCATCCAGGGGTCCTATCCAGGGGTCCTTGATAATGAGGATATTTCTGTTGTTTCCAAATTTCCATATAAATTTGTTCGTGTTTAGAGGAAATGCATTCAATAGGGATTTCTACACCATTGACCCATTCTGGAAGAGTTTGTTTGGATTTATGATCTAGTCAATTAGCGACTCCTAGGGGAAATATTTATCCTTCGGGACCCAGGTTCAAAGTCCTAATCCTTGGATAAAATTCCATATATTTTTTGCTATGAGGGCCTTATAGAGAAGAAAGTTGGTTTTTAGGCATCAACCTCCCAGGTCCTCTTGGGTGGCTAGTTTTTTCCAGGAGGTCAAAACTAAATATTCATTTTCTTTGGATCTAAACCAGAGAAACTGGAAAGAGAGTTGTCTTATTTTGTTTAGTATTCCTTTGGGTAGCTATGTTAAATTGATCCAATAGACAGGAATTTCTTCAAGGAATAATTTTACCAATACGATTCTACCTTCTTTGGATAACCATCTAATACATGATGTATATAAATTATTTTCCACCATTGGTATAATCCAGAGCCAATATTTTTGATGTAAACATTTTATTTTAAGAAGAATTCGAGGTACTTGAACCCTGCCTCAGGACGCGGAGCATAGATGAAAATGAGTTGTATTATATACTACTTCTCAAGTTTAGACATCCCCCAAACAAAAGGGGTGAATTTTTCCTTATTGATTTCCGTTCCCATATCTTTGCAGAAACGAGAAATAAAATATTTTGAATGTTATACATAATGAATTCTTCCATCACAAAAAATAATAATATCATCCACAAAGAGGAGGTGTGAAAGGGAGAAATCTAAGCTTACCAAAATTCCTTTCAAATTTATGGTGTCAATAGCTTGATGGATCATATTTCTTAGTCCATTTGTAACCAAAATGAAAAGGATGGGTGGGAAAGGACACCGTCATCGAATACCCCTTTCTAGCTTGAAAAAGGGGATGCATATCCATTTATTAAAATCGAAAAGGAGGAGGAGCTTATGTAGTTTATAATCCAATATACAAAGGACTGACTAAAGACTATATGAATTAGGAGTAAACTTATATACAACTAGATAGCAATGTCAAATGATTTTGATATGTAAAATTTGAGAGTGATTTTATTCTACTTGCTTGTATGAATTGAATACAAACTTTCATGTGTGAATCCAATGGATTCATGGATTTTTCTACCCTTAAGGAATCCAAATTTTTCCAGGGAGATGATCAAAAGAAAATCTAGTAGAATTCAAGTTATTAACATAGATATAATTTTATAAATGACATTACAGAAAGATATAGGCCTGAATTGGTCAAAGGAGAATCCATTGATGGATTTGGAAATGAGATAAATGAAGGTTGAGTTGAAGGATAAAAGAAACTGACCCAAAGTTATAGAATATTACATCGCTCTGAGTAGACCCCGCCCAAAAAAATTGAAACATTCCAAATAGAATTCTTTTGGGATACCATCAGGCACTGGGATTTTGTCTTTTTGAAATATGTGGAGGGTGGCCTAAAGTTCCTTTTTTGAATTTTCTTCCATCAACTGTTCATTTCCTTCTTGATAAACAAATCTAAGAAATGAATAGACTACTTGTAGAACTACGTCGATGGAGGCATGGGAATCTTCTTTTTAAAGATTTTGAAAATGGAGAATCCCTAATGAAGAAATGTATTCAAAGTATGTGGAAGAGGTTCCATTTTCCCCATCTATGGCCCAAATGGTGTTAATTTAATTCCTTTGGTTTAAAATTTGTGGAATAATTTTTTGTTCTCGTCCCTGAATTAAAGCCAAAGAGATCCTCTTTAACCTCCATTCCTTCTCTCCATTAAGGAGAATATTTCTTCGCTCTTGCTCTACAACTTTTAAGGATTCTTTTTTAATTTTCAAAGGAGGGTTTTTTGTTTCTTGGTAAAAAAGAAGATGCATTTTTTTCTTCCAATAATGTCAAGGATTCATCATCTCATCTCCAATTCTCCCATCCCTATTTATGAGTAACTTTCTTGAATATTTTGAGACTCTCCAAGAATTGGAGAGAAGGTTCAAGAGAGGAGGGATTAAATGGAACCCAATAATCTTTGAGGATGTCCTCCAACAAAGATGAATTTGGTTTGAAGGGCATGGGAGGTTTCATAGGAAGTGGATCCATATCAAATACTACAATTGTAATGTCTCTTTCCCAGTGATGACTCCAAGAGGAGTGACTCGATAGACTATATAGATTCCCATAGGATATATTCAGGCAAAAAAGAGAATAAAAAAATTATTTAGTGTCATTTACCAGAAAACCCTAAGTTGAAAGTGACATTAAGTAATAAAGTGGAAAAAAGGTGATTAAGTGACTTAAAAGAAGAATTAAAGTCAAAACATAGGAAAAGTCACTTTAATTAAATAAAGTGAATGAGGAATTATAATTAAAATCAAGTATAAAGGGGAGGATAACCCTAATTCCTCTCATCATTTAATATTGATATTGAGAATTGTATTGCAGAGAGAAGTCAGGTGACTTTGTGAAATTTTGTGGATTTCTAGGGAGAAACCACCATAGTGATTGATTTCAGTGTTGGAAGGCACACCCTATTTAGTCGAGAGGACCATCCAAATTCTACATCGTTATTCAGGATTGCAGCAAGTACAACATTAGATCCATTCAGAGGGATTCACATCTGTCAGTGAGCTTTAGAGACTCGCCCTTGGTGCTTGGAGGGAATATGAGTTACATGATTGATCCAGAGGGAGGCATGGAGGTTCAGGAGGGATGTTATCCCATCGGATAGTAGAATATATGCATATTCTTAGTGCATGCAACATATTTCACCTTGCATGCAGTGTATCTTCCATCTAGTATCATATTTGGACTTACATGCATGTATCTTCCATATAGTAGCATATTTGGACTTGCATGGCATTTCCTTTACTTTCATGCACAATATCTATCCATAGAAGATTCGCCATTCATTAGTGACAACATTAGCATCATATTTACATTGCATGCAACATATTCTTAGTGCATGCATCATATTTCACCACGCATGTATCGTATCTTCAATCCAACAACATATTTGGACTTGCATGCAGTGTATTCTCAGTGCATGCAACATATTTAATCATGCATACAACATATATTCCATACAAAAACATATTTGTACTTGCATGCAACAAACCCACACTCACATGTAGAATATCTGATATTTCCTTGGAATGCATGTGTATTCCATGTTATATCTAGACTTATAAAGATCAATATGAAGATTTTTGAGCAATTTAGTAGTGTTTTTCTAATATTGAAGTATTCCATTTATTGTAATTTTATTCTTTACCATTATTGCAACAAAGAACATTTTTCCAGTGAAAAAATATTTGCATGCAGTGAAAACAAGCTTAAAGCATCAAACATTATGAGAATAGACTAAACCAGATCCACGCTCCTTGAAACCACATTCAAAAACCCAAAGAAAATTCATTCATATAGCCAAATTAATATCTGGGATATTTTTGTGGTATTATATTTGGATATCTTTCCAGCCTATGAGTAATACAACTCATGATTCCAGGATTCGGGGAACACTATCTAGAGGGAAGAGGACACATTGAAGACGAGTATGTCACATACTCGAGAGAGGATAGGAGGAAAAGGAAGAAACACAAACAAAGAGAGGATTATAATCATTTCCACATTGGTCCAGAGACTGAAGTTGAGGAAGATATACATATCAATTCCGAGATAGAAGAAGAGGGAGAAGAAGAAATGGCTGACATACATGAACATGTAGAATACAGAAGAAATGGGTGACATACATGAACATGTAGAAGATATAAGAGGGACTATAATTTGAGGATACTTAGTGACCTTTCCAAGGGCTAGGATTGTTGGAGAAATTTCTATTTTTGGCACACTAGTTTAGTGGGAGTTAACTGACTAGTTCTATTTTAGTCTTTCTAATTTTATACCATCACTATTATGCATGCATTCCTAAGAAAATCTCATTGCATCTCACTTCTTCTTTTCTTTTCTTAATTATAGGATGTCATTGCCTATATGAGTGACCATCACTCACTCATTGAACATATCATAATATACATTGATTCTCATTCTTCATATTTTATTTCTCTTCCTTTTCTTGATAAGATTTGTTTGTGTATGCTTTAGCTAGGTGTCCTATGCAGGTTTCCATGAAAAAATGACATGGTATCATAGCTGAGTTGCTTGGAGAAACCTTGAAAATCTAGAGAAGAGCGAAAGAGGATTGAGTAAACCTAGTTTTTTCCATCATCGCAGCTTATACATAGTTTAGGGTGCAACGTCATCGCACTGTACTCTTCACTCAAGGTGCGACGATTCAATTTTTCACAATCGTCGTACTTTATCCTTCTCTAGGCTGTGAAGATTCAACATCGTCGCACTGTATCCTTACTTAGGGTGTGATGATTTAGCTGCCCTCCAGAAAATTGGTTTTCTGTAGTAAAATAACCATATCTCAAAATCCACGATTTGGGTCGGGTTGAAATTTTGACCAGAAATGTATCACATATGGATGCTCATGCTTACCAAAAATATCCAAATCCCACATTATATTTTAGGATATATAGTTGTTTTATCATATCTATATCTGCCATAAAACTGTCTGTCATATCTCAGAATCCACGATCTGGGTTTTCAGGATACTTTTGGAATCAATAACAGGGATGGAGGAGATGCAAATTCTTCAATCAAGTCTGGTGATAATACTCACACTGTAAAACTATTTTGAATGGAATATGAAGGATGCATTCCAACTCAAAATAAAAGGACTGTATAATTTGACGATGGCGACAGAAACAAAATCTACATCAGTGCTTGAGAAGATCATATGGGAGAACCGTAAGGATGAGGCCACATGACTACTTCTTGAGTTAATATCCACTTATTTATGGTTTCACATTGAAGCATGCAAGACTCTAAATGATATATGTACCACCTTGGAAGGACTTTGTGGAAAGTAGGATGAGATGCGAGGTCATATTCTTGAGGTAGAGTTGAATACCATAGACCCTAAAAGCTTTGATAATATACATGATTTCATTACTAAATTTAAATATTTGATTTTGAGCTTGGGTGAATGTGGTATTGACAAGTCTACACAAGAGAAACAACTTTTTCTAACAATCTTGGCCAAGATAGGACCAGAATACATTTTATATGTCTCCAATTTCCATTCTGGCAGATGTCTTTTGGGAACAAATTGGAAAATGCCTACGATGACTCAGTTCATTGAGTCTCTCACATAAGAAAAGATAAAACTCATTTATATGGTCCTAATCAAGGATCCCAAAGAACATGCATTCATCATGAATGATGGAAAATGATCATCCAAACAGAACGGGAAGGACAAACAGAACAAAAAGGAGGGATATTCCAAACCCTTTAACGATTCTTCAACTTCCAAAGACTCTTCAGGTTCCAAGAAGAATAAGAAGAAGGGAAAGAAATGCACTTACTTCAATAAACCGAATCATGAAGAATCCACATTCATGAAGAAAAATATTGATCTTATGGAACAGACACTTCAACAAAACAGCCTTGGAAACTTCATTCCAGAGGGTGTTATTGGATAAATCGGTAAATGTAGACATAAACTAATCTACCTAGATCCACCTAGATCTAGAACAAATAAAGACAGGACATGACGCTTTCCCTAGGTTGCTACCATTGAATTTATTACCAAAGAAGGAGTGTATGACATACCTTTATATATCACTTACCTATATCTCTGTTGTCCCTGCTTCACTCTGGTGCTCTTGTGAGATCAGATCTACAGTGACACAAACCAACCAAAGTGAAAGAAGCAATTGTATATTCAATGGAAACCTAAACATGTGATAAAGGAGTCATGTAATAAACCACTAATGATTTTATGGGAAAGAAATGTGCCATTGTATCATATTAAGTAAAAGTGGAAGATACAACCAAAGTGCCTTGATGTCGCAAGTTCCCTTTCAATGGTCCTTTGTTCCAACACACACATACAGTTGTTCTGAATTTGCATGAAGTGTCAGTGTTTCATGGAAACCTGCACAGGAGATCTAGCTAAAGCAAGTACAAACAAAGCTTATCAAGAAAGGAAGAAAGATTTAATATGGAAGAATGAGAAAATATATTCACACTACTCCAATAAGATAATGATTGATACATAGATCATGATCAATATGATACAATGAATGAGTGGAATACAATCATATATAGGGAAAAGTATTCCATAATTAAGAAAATCAATCAAGCAGTTAGCTTTCCTTAGGAATGCATGCATGCATAATAGTGATGGTAAAAATAGAAAGTCTAAAAATAGAACTAGTCAGTTAATTCCCAATGAACTAATGTTACTCCCACTGAACTAGTGTGTCGAAAATAGAAATTTCTCCAATAGCCCCCCTAAACATCACTATGGAGTAAAAATGAGTCTCGGCTACTAGGCCATTTTAGGTACTCATGTACAATGCAACTAATGAACACTGAATAAAAGTGAGGAAAGAGGGAAAACCACGTGGGAACAAACCCCCCCCCTCAAAAGATAATGTATCAAAAGAAGAAAATGATAGCTACTAGGCAATTGTGTTCTTCACTGCAAGACGATCCCACAAAGTCTGAAACTTCTGCTCACTGAAAGTCTTCATGAAGATGTAGAAATATTTATGGATCTGATGAAGTCCTTTGGAAACCTGTCTAGCCTTGTACTTCTTGATCTTGTGGACCCATCTGCACCTGAAAATATTCCTTTTTGGTGGACGTGGAACCATATTCCAAGTTTGGTTCTGTAGGAATGAGTCATACTCCTGCATGGCTGCTTTCCATAACGGATTTCCCATGACCCTATTATAGTTTCGTGGATCAGTAGATTGAACCATATAGCAATGCATGAGCATCGCAGGTTCTGAAGTTGAAAGTACATGAGAAGGATCCTCATGATGAGATCGAGTCCTCCTCAAATCCAATGGATTCCTTGAAAGGTTACATGTTTCCTGAAGTGTGGTATGTTCCTTCTTGGGCATCTGTTGAAGCTTCGATGTTGGCTTCTTATCTGGATGTACTACCTGTTTATTTCCATGTACAGAATCTGAGTGTATGGAATCATCTCTGATGTCTGAAACTGATGGAAGAACAAGAGTATATGCATGTTGCACTGGAGGTTCATGCAAAGTAGTCTCCTTATGTGTAAGTAGAAAAGAGGAGTCATCGTCAGAAAACTTAGTGAATTTATACAACCTTGACTTGTGATCCACCTCACCAATTGCAATGATGGAATTGTCATGCATGTCAATTACTGAAACTGAATCTAATGTAAATTCAACCTTTTTTCCTTTCTGAGCGATCTGATAAATTGAGAGAATATTCATAGAAATCTTTGGAACATATAAAACATTCTCAAAACTGGCATTGTGGAGTTCCACTCTCCCTTCTCCTGCTACTGCTACTAGAGTATCTTCTCCCATGAGAATAGGGGGTCTTGAGCATGGACTCAATGAAGAGAAAACTTCCTCTTTTGTTTCCATATGATGGGTTGCACCAGAATCTATAATCCATGAATCAGATGAGTAATTAATTGCAATAAGAGCATGATGATTACCTTTCTTAGGAGCATGATCTTCTTCCTTCTGCTTCTTGACTCCCTCTGGAATGAAGTTTCCAAGGTTGTTCTGCTAAAGTGCATGTGCCATAAGATCGATATGTTTCTTCATGCATGTGGATTATTCATGTTTTAGTTTATTGCAGTAAGTGCACTGCTTTCCCTTCTTATTCTTCTTGGAATCTGAAGAGTCTTTGGAACCTGAAGAATCATTAAAGGATTTGGAATATCCCTCCTTCCTATTTTATTTGAATGACCCTTTTCCATCCTGCATGGTGAGTGCATGTGCTTTGGGATATTTCATGAGGTCCATATGTATGATTTTTGTCTGCTCTTGTGTAAGATACTCAATGAACTGAGCCAATGTAGGCATTTTCCAATTTGTTCCAAAAAGACATCTGCTAGAATGGAAATTGGAGACATATACAATGTATTCTGGTCCTATCTTGGCCAAGATTGTTAGAATAAGTTGTTTCTCTTGTGTAGACTTATCAATACCACATTCACCCAAGATTAATAGAAAAGATTTAAATTTAGTAAAAAAATCTTGTATATTATCAAAACTTTTAGGGTCTAAGGTATTCAACTCTACCTCAAGCATATGACCTCACATCTCATCCTGCTTTCCAAAGAGTCCTTCCAAGGTGGTCCAGATCTAGTTTGGAGTCTTGCATGTGGCAAAATGAAACCACAAATTAGTGGAGATTAACTCAAGAAGTAGTCATGTGGCCTCATCCTTACGGTTCACCCATCTCATCTTCTCAATCACTGATGTAGGTCCTGTTTCTGTCACCATTGTCAAATTATACAATCCTTTCCTTTTGAGTTGGAATTCTTCCTTGGGCTTCCAATCAAAATAATTGTATGGTGTGAGGATTACCACCAAGTTTGGTTGTATAATAGTTGCCATATCCATCTCTCCCATTGATTCCAAGAACCCCTAAAAATTTACTCTCAATCTACAACTGAAAGATTAAGAAATTAAAAATTCATATTAGTTTAAGGAGATGATCTTGAGACTTGCTTTATGAGCAAACGGTTAGGAATCTCACCAATGGTTGAAAACCCACTTCCAAAATGGGTTGATTTACTTTCCTCGTGGGTCGTTTCCTCCAAAATGTAATATTTTGGGAGTAATGAATGTGGAAAGGTACGGCCACGGATTCGTATCAGTTTCAGGAGGCTATCTTGCAGCTCACTTTCTGAGAAAACGGTAAAGAATATCGCCAAATGCTTGAAAACCTACTTCCAAAATGGACCGATTTACTTTCAATGCAGGTCGTTTCCTCAAAAACGTAATATTTTGGGAGGAATAATTGCTGAAAGTTACGACGACAGATTTAGCTCGCCAAAACCCTGATTTTCCTTATTCTTTGGCTTGTCTAGCTTGCTCCAAGCAGCATAGCTCCGATACCATGTCAGTGTTTCATGGAAACCTGCATAGGAGATCTAGCTAAAGCAAGTACAAACAAAGCTTATCAAGAAAGGAAGAAAGATTTAATATGGAAGAATGAGAAAATATATTCAAACTACTCCAATGAGTTGATGATTGATACATAGATCATGATCAATATGATACAATGAATGAGTGGAATACACTAATATACAGGGAAAAGAATTCCATAATTAAGAAAATCAATCAAGAAGTTAGCTTTCCTTAGGAATGCATGCATGCATAATAGTGATGGTAAAAATAGAAAGTCTAAAAAGAGAACTAGTTAGTTAACTCCCAATGAACTAGTGTTACTCCCACTGAACTAGTGTGTCAAAAATAGAAATTTCTCCAACATGAAGATAATCCAAAAATATTGATGGACAAATGGAGGCCTCAAGCATCAATTGTGTTAGGATCCTTCACACAATCTTTAGCCTATTCTTTGCTCAATATTTATTTACCTTGCTTAACCTTTTCCATGAGAAATCCATTATTATATAGGAGAATATGAAGTGGTTATGAGGATGAGGATGATCCCACCAAATTAGAAAAGCCAGTAAGATCACAACCATACGGATTCCACCTCACATTCTAGAAGGTTATCCTTATAGAAACATCATGAAACTTGTTCCTTTCCTTAGCTTCAAGCACCATCACACCTTGCCTATATAGAAGCATGCGGAAATCCTGCAGGCCGGGCATAGAGTAGCCTGCGGAAATCAAGGATTTCTCCACTGTGTACCACTGTCAGCTTGCGACGTCATTCTAAAAATGTGCCTTGTAGGGGAAGAATTCAGCCATTTTCCTCATGTGAAAGATTGTTTTGGAAGCCTGAACACATGCCTATAGGGTCATCATCAGAGTGACCAAAATAATGTGTAATAGAATGCCCCCCAAAGTATGAGGCTAGAACATGTGACAGCCGAAATACTTTGTAAAATGTCTGTGTGTGTCAGAAACAAGGAGTGCACCAATCAGGAACCTGCAAACAATCAAGCATCTACATAGAATTATACCATTTATGAGGTAGGAATTCCCATGCTCAGATTACAAGTGATTGAAATCATAAATGCAAGTCATGGCCACCAATTATACACTGTGGATCCATGTCATCAAGATTATACATAGCCACCAAAAATACACCGTGGATATATGTATTAGAAAGTGTAAATTCAGACACAACCATGATACATACAAAGTGGATCTGTGTGTCAATTCAATTCATAAATACGTCATCGCAACCTGGGCCAAAACAATAAGATCCATGGTGTTTAATCCCGTCATCTATAAGTACGAATTTAATCATGCAATTATAGGTGTTGAAGTCGAACATGGTAGAAACCACTTGATTACCAGTCATTGATGAAAACCGTTAACAAGTGCGAGGGAAATCACCATTGATGTCAATGACTCCCAAGGTACCTTAGTACAATCCAACAAATGTGAATAAATGAGATGAATTCGAACACTCGATGAAATCTCTCGATCAGGGACCAATGATGGGAATCCTTTGTCGAGGGTGAAAAAACCTACCATTGAGGCATGCAGGCTCTAAGGTGCTAAATGTTTTCTAAGTCTTGTTCCCAGATGATGAGTTGAATTCGACAAGAAAAAGACTCGTCACAGGAGAGCCTTGATGTATCCCCCATCAATGACATGAAATAAGTAACAGATTAAGGGTAGATCAAAGTATGAAAATGATTCGAAACTGACACAGGGAAGACTGACATAGTAAGAAATGACAATGAATATGGTCGACTCGAGGGAGGGCTTGTTTGGACTTCTCTTGAGCATATGAATGAAACGACACTGGTCTTGGAAGCATTGACTCAAAGATGAACCAAGATATGAATTCAAATAAGGCCGGATGAGAGACAAATGGATTTCCCAACCTAAATTCAAATGAAGAAGGGGGTGTCATGTTCAAGAGCGACTAGTACTGCCACTGACATGGATGGAGATACACATTTCTTTGCCCAAATTATCCCCCACACTTTCTGGTGAATACCTCTTTATTTTTACACAAGATTGAGGAGGATAACATATGCTTGTAATGTAATCTCATCCTTCGGATGAGTCCCTCAGAGTATTTTTAACGAACCCTAAGAAGGAGTGGTTTGGTCCCATGTGGGTCTTTTGATGTTTGTTTAACGAGTCTAAGGATAGAAAAATCAGAGGTTTTTCAAGTTTATAGAGTCTGAAAAACACTTAAAGAGAACTCTCTCAATTCCTTTTTCATAAAATAACTCGATGGGACCGAAAAAGTGATAAACTATCACCCATCGAATGTTTTATTCAAATACTTTTACGAGCTTGAACAGAATAAGGTTGCTCAACAATATTTTCATTTTTATGGAGTATGAAAAGAGATTAAATTATACTCCATGTGTGTCTCTTTTCATGTTACCAAGATGAGTATTATAGAATGAAAAAAGTATACTCGGTTGCGTTCTCATAAATTTCCGAGCATGAGAATGAACGAAGAGTGAACTCGAGATTTTACTAAAAAACCTTAAAATGTATCGATATGCATAACAAAGAGAAAACAAATTACGGAACAAAGATCCATACTCTGTTAATTAGGACTCTAATCTTCTTCCTGCAAGAAGAAAGACACTCACGAGACTATTAGTTTTGAGGGTTTATAACCAAACACATTAATGTAATATAAAATATTATGAAAAAGGGTAAAAAATGAAATAAATAAGAGTAAGAGTTATTTTTTACCATTTCATTTGTATTTGGTCAAGAACTTGTCTAAAAACCCTTTTTTAACCCCTTACTTTGGCGGTCGATTGCAAGGATCATAGGCGATCAATCGACGAACAGTTTCCATGAAAACAATAAGTTCTTCATCTTCTTCTTTTTCAATGGCTTAAAATTTGTTTTTGGTGATCAAAAAATGATTTTTTGGGTGATTTTTGGGCCGGTAGGCATGTGTTGGGGCCACCGCCGGTGGCCAATATCAGGCCTTGCGAAAATCAAGGATTTCCGCAGGTGCCTAGTGGCTTTCCTGTGGAAATCCCACACTATAACGGAATCTCAGTTGCAACGGTTGAAAACCAAAAAAGAAAAGAAAGCGTTGAACCAAAACGAATTCCAAAAATGCTGGATTAAGGTGCTAACTGTCCTATATTACTTCCATGCAGGTGTTTGATCACAAAAATGTTGGAATGGAGAGAACATGAGCATGAAGATGATGACTCTATGGCTTTGAATGATCCAGGAACCATTGACACTCTTCGGCAATGTGGCCTATTGAAAATTTTCAAAATCCAAGGCATGAGAGCCCAACGAAGACTATTAGAGTACTTAGTCCATATGTGGGATGTGGAACAACAAGTATTTCACGTGGGTGTTCATGTCCTTTCCTTGGACATTGAGGGTATTTACTTTCTAACGGGGTTATCCTGTTGTGGGGAACGTGTGACTCTGACAGGGGTCGAGGTGGTGGCTTTCCTATGAGCGAGTATATCCGTCGGCACTATGAACCTGATGTCGAAAGGCGCAAAGGTAAAGTGGCTATCTGAGGTGTGGGAGATCTGACTCTCAGAACCATCCTATTTACCATTGCACAAATAGAAGGAAGCACATTTTCACACATGGCACTCCAGAGTTATTTTCAATATGCTATTGAATGTCTAGAACCTCAAGTATTAAATTGTTGTGACAGTGTGCTCCACAGTATGAATACACAACTCAATAAAAGCGAGAGAGGAGACCTAAATAATTTTGGGTATGGGTCCATTTTGGTATCTTTCTTCTTAGAAAGATTCCCTCATTTGTGGCTATAGGTGGAGTGGGGAATACTAGCCCCATGAGACCCAAGAATGAAACGGTGATGTGACCTTATGGCTCGGCATGTAGTGGGCCCTATTATCAAGTACAATGATGCATTTTTTGACTGGTTAACGCCCCAACTATTGATGATTGATGATTATGCGTATGTCAGCCTGAAATTTTGGGGTGATCCTGACTTGGCTCTCCCTAAGGGATTTCAGTGGGGAGATCTAGGTAAGAAAGAAATTTTGTTCTTTATAGTGTTTTGTGGTTTTTAGGATATTAGATGTTTTTTTTGTGTTTTCAATCTAAAGACTAATCAAAGACTTTTGACTATGTAGATGTAGGGCCGCATCGACCTCCGAGCACATCTCTGATTTAGAGGAGAGGAGAGGCACATGTGGTAGCAGGGTGGATTGTCGACGATTATGAGGCGATGGAGCAGAACTTAGAAGGCTTGATGGCAGGAATTCCTGATATGTCGATCGAGGAGGTCCCAAGGCGTTATCAACACCATACTGTAGGCGTGTTTGAATCACTTAGTCGGTTACTTCGCAGGGTAGCACGGACAATAGTGTGCTATCGCGAGCGGCATCCATGATGATATTTTGTAGGAGCCATGGGCTCTATATTTTGATATTTTGGTCCTAAATGGAAAACACTTTTGTAAAACATTTTCATTATATATATACATGAGGCCTCTACTAGCTTACTCTACTTTTATATACAATGTGTGATGTGTGATTGGATTTATAAATGTCTCAAATGTCTATCTAACACATAATTAGCTAGAGCATCATTTAATGTATTTATACATCTAGGAATGTGTTGATATTCAATATAATCAAAATAACATTCCAAGAGGTGAATTCGTAGATATACCTGTAGAAAAGTAGGACTTCGGATAGTGTAGACATTACTTAACTGGAGCACTACTAGTTGCGAATCAAGTCATACAATGAAGTGATGAATCCCAAGTGAGATAGCATCGGTCAATAATTCAATGACTGCGCTATATTCTGTGATATTATTGGTTGCATGACCAAGGAAAACACCTTGTAAACTAATAAGTTCGTTGGTGGGTGCATAGATTTCCCAAGCAACAGAAGATAGGTTTTGAGTACTATGGCTAGCACCATCAGCGCAGCCAATATAGGGTAGAGAAGACATCGACCTCTGGAAAGCAAGAACAATGAAAGGTAAGCATTTGGGGGTCGAAAACAAATAATGAAAAACACACAAAAGTATGGTACAGTAAAAGTACAAGCACTCATGCAGAGACAGTCTAAGCATAGTACTTCTTCAAGTAAAGCCCATTTATGGGTTCACTCAAAGGAATGCCATCATAATCTACTAACTTGTAAGCTCCCTTGTCTAACACTTGTTTGACGATATATGGACCATGCCACATAGCTTTGAATATTTTGGCTCCTAGCAGATCATGATCTTGTTCATAGAGGAGAGCTAGATATCCCTCAAAGAAAACACACGGCTTTACATGCTTGTCATATTAGGATTTTACGCGTTTCTTCTGGGTTTCAAGAACTAGGGTGGCATCACAACGGGTCCCATCTAATTGTATAAGATACAATAGACGTTCCTCTTCGGCAGAGGTGTTCAGGAGAAGTTCGACAACTAGCTTCAAAGATGGTATTTCACATTCAATCGACAAAATGGCTTCAATGTCGTAGACTAGTTGAAAGGGGGTAAATCCCATAGAAAACTTCATAGATGTCTGATAGGACCATAATGCCAAAAAAAACATCGTGTGCCTACTGGTCTTATGGATTCCTATTATCTGACGAAGCATAGTGATAAGAATTTTATTTATTACTTCAACTTGGTCATTGGCCTGTGGATAGTAGGGGGTTGAGTTTTCATGTTGAAGACCCAACTTTTATGTAAGTTTAGACATCATAAAGTTTTGAAAATGGCTACCATGATCAGTAACGATAGCTTGTGGGATCCAAAATCAAGTAATAATATGATTAAATATTAAAAGTGCTACATTTTTCCTAGTATTGTCGAAAGTAGTCATTTCCTCGGCCCATTTCATGAAATAATCTATGGCTACAATAATGTATCTATGCCCCCTAGCTGAGTGAGGGTTACATGTCATGAAATCGATACCCCATTTTGTGAAAGTTCTGATGGAAACTACAGGGTGTAAAGGAGAAGGGTGTAAAATTATGTTGTTGTTGTATGTTTGGCAAGCATAGCATTTTTGGACAACAATAATACAATATTTGAATAAAGAAGGCCAAAAATACTCTGCTCGTAAGATATTTTGGGCAGTAGCATACAAAGACATGTGACCAACACATGTTCCAGAGTGGCAGTCATTCAAAGATTTCTCAACTTCATCATCGGTGAGACATCGTCAAAAAATGAAGTCAACCCCACGATGATAAAGAGTGTCACTGAGGATAATGTACTGACGGTCTTAGTAATGTATGCGACAAAGGTCCGCGCTAGATAGATTGGGGTGAAAATTTTGAGTCTGGAGATATATAATGATATCTCCATACCAAAGGTCATCAGAACTGATCAGAAAAAGAGATTCGTCGGGTAAGGAATCTACTGCTACGTTTTCTGTCTCAATGCAGTGAAGGTCACACATCAGTTCAACAAACACCAAATATTTCTTAGACTTAGCACGTTCGAATTCTAAGTCAAACTTTTGGAGAATCACTATCCATTTAGAGAATTCCTTGCCTAGGAGTTGACGTGTAAGAATGTACTGCATGGGGTTGGAATCGGAAATTACAGTGGTCTTGTGTAATAGGATGTAGTGACGGAAATGTTGGAAAGCTTGAACAACTGCCAGGGTCAGTTTTTCAACATGTAAATACTTGATTTTGGTGGTCATGAGACTCTGACTCAAATAATAGCTGACATTTTCATCATGTGAATCATCTTCTTAGACGAGAACCATGGCGATGGTAGAGTCTGAATCAGCTAGATAAAGGAAGTAATATCAACTATAATCGAGTGGGAAAAGTAACGGGGTACGAGTTAAAGTCAGTTTCAAATCTTCGAAATCTTTGTTGGCAGTGGAATCCCATATGAACTCAACACCTTTCTTTAGTAGTCGAGTAAATCCGAGCATTAATTGAGCATAGTTTGGGATGAAACGATGTAAAAATTTTGCCTTCCCTTGAAAACTTTGAAGCTGGAAAAGTGAAGAAGGAGGAGGGAGATTGAGGATCGCCTCGACCTTCAAAGGATCGACCCTGATCCCCTGGCGTGAAATGATAAAACCTAGGATTCAACCAGAATCCACACAGAAAACACATTTGTGTGGGTTTAAGCATATACGATAGAACCGACAATGAAGGAAAATGGCTCAGAGGTGTGTCGGATACTAGGATGCATGGAATGTCGGTAGGTCATCTAGATATGGTTGTACAATGTGCTTAATATTATGAAAAGAATAAGACATGGCATGTTGAAAATTCACACCGACATTATTTAAACCGAAGGGTAGTTTCTGGTAGGAAAAGGTGCCCCAAGGACAAATAAAAGTGGTTTTGTGTTGATCCACGGGCAAGATGTTGATTTGATTATAGATGGAGAAACCGTCCATTAAAGAGAAGATTTCACTCCCAGCGCAATCGTCAACGATCTGGTCAACAAAGAGGGTGGGAAAGTTGTCCTTAGGACAAGCTTGATTTATATCCCTATAATCGATGCAGACACGGATCATACCTTGTTTCTTCTTAACCAGAAGGATATTGGATACCTACTTAGTTAAAGCCACAGGATAAATAAGGCCATCTTTAAGAAGTTTTTCAACTTCAAGATTAATAGCAACTGCTTTATGGGGGTGGATCGGACGAAGTTTCTATCGGACGAATCTAGCACCCGAGTACATCTTAATTTCATGTACAACAATATCAGGGTCAATACATGGCATTTATATATAGCTCCAAGCCAAGATGTCACGAAACTCTTGGAAAACTGATTTATATGCGACAACCTCGTCAGTTTAGCACGAAGCTCCGATGTGAACATTTTCAACAACTCTGGGTTTAATGGATATGTCGAGGGGGATGGTGGGAGAAATATTACTTAAGTTCCCTTCATATAACACGTCATGTGATGGATCAGGAATAGAGAAAATGACAGCAATGGTCGATGAAGTTGAGATCCATTGGTAACTCTCGATGGTGTGTTGTTAGAGGAAGAGAATGGAACGATGATGTCCATCATCCCAAGGGGTATCTTCCATCGACATAACCGACATAATCATCTCGTCCATGGGAAAAATAATGTGGAACGGGTCAGGAGATAAATCACCTAGAGAGAGGGAAAATAACTATATCAAGACTCGATCATTCGAGATGAAGAGGATCCTTGGGAGGTGAAGTTGAAGGAGGTTGTTGAACCAATGAAGTTGGTATATCATCAACCTTCTCCTTTGAGGAAGAATAATCTTTGGCTCGAGTGGTCAGTGTAATGTCATTCTTTCTGGAATCACCAATACACATGAGTGCATAAGAAGTAGTGGAGGGAGAGGGTTGGTCATGGATGACCAGTTGGGCCTACTGTTGAGAAGGGAAAGGTTGAGACAAAATGGCAGGTGTGGGAGGTTTCACGGTCCCTTGGAGGAACTTAGTAACCTCGGTCTGTCTTGGACAATCTTTCGTATAATGATCATCACCATAGATAAGGCAAGGGTATCCAAGTTTGCTCTTATCCTTATCATCAACAGGTTTGGTTTTGGATTTCTCAGACTGTGGATTATTTTTATGCTTTGTATTCTTAACCTTCCCTTTTTTAGAGTTATTCTTTTCAGCAAGGGTAGATTGAGCAGAGTTAACCTCAAAGGTTTTGTCGGTGGGAGGAGTAGGAGATGGAGCATTTTGAACATTAGAAGAATTAGACTTGGGGTTGGTGGGAGAGGCTTGCGTATTTTGAGGTTGAGCATGGAAAGTGCCAATCACACCATTAGCCGCATGAGAAGCAACAAGGGTAGTTGAAGTAGTGGTAGTATAAGGGCGAGGTGCATCAGGGAGTAAGTAGTAAAGAGTACCCATTTGTGAATAAATGAGGTCAAGGTACTAAGCGCGAGTGATAGAATGTTCTTTGGTGACAACTCTACCCATGGAAATATCATGAGACATCTCATTCACAAATGATTTCTTGAACCACTCTACCAATAACTGATCGGGAAGATCGAGTTTGATCAAATGTCGTCTTCGTCTCCACTCATGAATGTGATTGGAGATATGAGTGGCCTTGGTTTGCTTGAAGGAACTCAAGATCTCAGTTCTTGTGTAAGAAAATCCATGGATAGGGTATTAAAGCAAGTTAAGAAACCTCATGGTAGTTCTATATACCACTTTGCAGTTGAACCCATGAGAGTTCGTTGGAAGAGTCGTAACTGAATGGAATCATCCATCAAAGAGATGGATGAACATGAAAGGTGGAAAGTCATGACATGGTTGTTCACATCCTCTCTCGGTTTACCATCAAATTTTGGAATGTCAGACGGTAATTTGGCCGGTATAACGGGCCAGTGGGGAGAATGTAGAATAGGATCATTCAAGATTCTAGACAAATCAAGTAGATCCAAAGTGGCTAAAATGGGTAATTGTCTATTGGGATGTGTGTGCGGAGGCATGTAGCCCATAGGGTTGTACTGATTGGAGATGTTCCCTTGGGGAGGGACACTAGATTGGGCATTCGAACCCCAAATGGGATTGAAAGAACCAAGGTATGACTGGCCCTAACTAGGGGGTATAAAAGAGCTAACTTGAGGTTGTTTCCCCCAGATGATTGTGGATTTCCTTGAATAAGAAGATTTTGATAATGGGCTAGTGATCCGAGGATGTTCTATCCATATTGTTGATTATATCCTCTGAGTGGGGGTTGTCCTCCAGGTGAGGATGATGCCCCAATTTGGGTTTAACCTCCAAATTGAGTTTTCCCCTGGGTTACATTGTCCCCCAATAGGAATATGATAACCAGAAGTGAATAACGAAGTATAAATTCCAAAGGTGGTAGAGCCACTAGGTCTGAATCCTTCTATAAAAGGTGGATAAGACCCTCTAGAGAGGAAC
The DNA here is from genome assembly GCA_009831015.1 of Picea engelmannii. NCBI lineage: Eukaryota > Viridiplantae > Streptophyta > Pinopsida > Pinales > Pinaceae > Picea > Picea engelmannii. The sequence goes on along the minus strand of ML778562.1, from coordinate 1,761,383 downwards.
TGGGATGGTGTCGGAATAGAACCGGAAGAAACATTATACCCAGGAGAAGTAAATACTCCAGAAGATCCAGATGGAACTTGGGTAGGAATGGGGATAATAGCATTCAAGGCATTATACCCAAGAGGAAGTGACGGTATTTGTCTAGATGAATGAGGTGTACCAATAGGAGGTTTGATAGACACCATGTTCCCGATGGGGATAATTGTAGTGTTTGGGACCATTGTGGAATGGACCTGTTGAAGAGGGATAGTTGAGCTAGGACCAGCCTATGAACCAATGAATAAATAAAAAGTTGTACTGTTAAAATGATCTAAAGGTATCGTAAATGTAGTATATGTTTCGGGTGGTTCAGAAACGATAGGTATCTTAGCTTTTGCCTCTAAGCCGGGAGGGTTCCGTCTAGAATTCAGAGTTTGAGATATGTTAGTGGTCCAAAAAGGATCCTCATTTTCAAGGCCGACAAGGATTCCATTTGGTATTCCAGAAGTGTCAACAACAAGTTCTCCAAATGAGTTCAATCGGAGAATACGTCTCTCGTATCCAAGAGGTAACCGGAAAGCGTCCAAAGAATCATAAATGATTCAAAAACTTTCTAAAGAGTCAGTTCTCTCCACTTGTGAAGGTATGTGGTCCTGGATCTCACTCTGTTGAGAGTCCTCAAGTGGATTAGGGAGAAAGGGTTTGGAAACTTCCAAATATTTTGGAGGTAGTCCTTGCATCCTATGTGAACGGTGTGGAGAGTCAATGTTGGCTGAACCAAAAATTTTACGGAAAAAATCTATGGCCAACTATGTAAACAAACAACACTCGCTAGTAGAATCTAGGAATCAAAACCAAGAAAACAAAAACCCTTTTATCATGAAGTCACTATTTGGTGATGAAATACAACGTCACGAAGTCAAGACAAGAAGGGGTTGTGCTAGGGTGGAAAAGTTACATTGACGACCTGCTTAACGGACTTACACCCTGGTGCAAGCTCCCACACATAATCATGAGTATACCCTCCAAGGAGCCCGAGTGAGTCTGGACAACGTCAATTCCAAGTACCGTGAATAATTTCCCCTCCACAGTCACCTTGTGTAAGACCCTAAAAATATAGGCAACTAAGGATACCTAAAACAACAATGATGATTGGGGAGACATTCGACAATCTGATCCACATGCAAGGGCAAGGTATCTAGCCCGAAATCAAATCGAGAGGCTTCCATTCATCATTTTGGGTATACCTTCAAGCGACCCCTATAATATGCGCAATCTCTACACTGATATCAACAAAGAAGGGTGAGTAACTCTATCGATCTCAATGTGACCTCAGGTTTGACCCTTATGTGAGAAGGGTTTCCCATGACAAAATTTTGCAAATGGAATTTTGCACTCCCTATCACAAGATGCTATTGTGTGTTTTTTTATTTGGAGAGTGTGTCTCACTGCCTATTCCAAAGATCTCTCCTAGCTACTGTTGCTGTAAAAGAGCCCTATAAAAAATCACTAGTTAAGTTTTAGATTTTCGCAATATTTTTAAAGGTTGTCATTACTCAAGAGGGAGACGGAAATGAAACCGATGTTGTGTAATACCTTGACCCAATAATATGCAAATAGAAATGAATGGTGCAAATTTTCTTTCAATGAATTCTATCTACAATAGGGAGAAGGTGTTTCCGGAATAATGTAAACTACGAAATATACTTCTTTTTTCTTTAAATGAACACAAGTTCAAACAACCAATAAACAATGAAGTTCTTCAATGTTCTCTTCTCTTAAATGAAATAATTTTTCTTATGTATGATTATTCAAAAGAATGGATAACTTCAAATTCTTCCTTTCTAAGACCATACCAAGGGAATGGTAGAGAAAAGACAAGAAATCCAAGAAAATATATACCTTCAACAAGCACCCAAATCGAAATTTCAATGAAGACAAAAATGAAAAATGACGAGAAAGTATTTCCTCAAATGAGAATGAAGAAATAACTTCTCAATAATCAAGCAATCCAGAATACATAATCAATCCAAAACTTCAAATCCAAGCTAAGATTTTTAATCGAACAAGCACTTAGATACAAGCTCAAAGATTATACCCTTGTCGATAAAAATCAAAAATGAAAAAAATGGAAAAATATTGAAAAAGAGGTGTTCAATCTTTGAAACCAATCAACAACAAGTCAAATGTTTAGAAACACATCATATGTTGGTATTAAAAATCCTTTCCAGTTGGTTAAAGAAAAAACTGGGCATCAATAGAGGCTACGACCCAACTCAAAAAATTTCATAGACGTCGCCACAGGATGATAGCATATCACAATGTGGAAATCAAGAGTTTTCATAGGCCAGAAATGGATAGGGTGAGAAAATCCTACACAGAAGAAAACAACCAATGTGCGGAAATTGGAGGTTTTTGCAGGATATGTATAAGGTACAGTGCGAAGGTGTTTGTAAATCAAGAAATTCTGAGAAGAGGAAAAAGGATCTAAGTGGATTTTTAAATCTAGAGAGTCTGAATGGATCTCCCACAGACTCAGATACTGATTTCAAGTGAAAAGAATAGGTAAAGAGCAAATGGCCAACAAAAACCCACAGTCAAGTTTCTTCCCCAGTGGAGTTGCCAATTTTGTTATTGGATAAATCTGTAAATGCAGACATAAACTAATCTCCCTAGATCCACCTATATCTAGAAAAAAACAAGACAGGACATGACGCTTTCCCTAGGTTGCTACCATTGAATTTATCACCAAATAAGGAGTGTATGACATACTTTTATATATCGCTTCCCTATATCTTTGTTGTCCCTTCTTTGCTTCGGTGCTCTTGTGAGATCAGATCTGCAATGACACAAACCAACCAAAGTGAAAGCAACAATTTTAGATTCAATGGAAACCTAAACATGTGATCAAGGAGTCATGTAATAAAACACTAATGATTTTATGGGAAAGAAACATGTCGCTGTATCATATTAAGTAAAATTGGAAGATACAACCAAAGTGCCTTGATGTCACAAGTTTCCTTTCGGTGGTCCTTTGTTCCAACACATACATACGCTTGCTCCAAATTTGCATGAAGATAATCCACAAATCTTGATGGACAAATGGAGGCCTCAAGCATCAATTGTATCAAGATCCTTCACACAGTCTTCAGTCTATTATTTGTTCAATCTTTCTTTACCTTGCTTAACCTTTTCCATGAGAAATCCATTATTATATAGGATAAGATGAAGTGGTTACTAGGATGAGGATGATCCCACCAAATCACAAAAGCCAATAAGATCACAACCATATGGATGCCACCTCACATTCTAGAAGATTCTCCTTCTAGAAACTTCATGAAACTTCTTCATTTTCTTAGCTTCAAGTGTCACATCTCACCCTACCTATATAGCAGCATGCAGAAATCCCGTAGGCCAAGCATAGAGCAGCCTGCGAAAATCAAGGATTTCCACACTCTATACCACTGTCAACTTGCGACGTCATTCTAAAAATGTGCCTTGTAGGGGAAGAACTCAGCCATTTTCCTCACGTGAAAGATTTTTTTGGAAGCCTAAACACATGCCTATGGGGTCATCATCAGAGTGACCAAAATAATGTGTAACAAAGGGAGTCAAGAAGCAGAAGGAAGAAGATCATGCTCCTAAGAAAGGTAATCATCTTGATCTTATTGCAATTAATTACTCATTTGATTCATGGATTATAGATTTTGGTTCATCCCATCATATGGAAGATAAAGAGGAAGTTTTATCTTCTTTGAGTCCATGCTCAAGACCCCCTATTCTCATGGGGGAGGATACTCCAGTAGCAATCACAAGAGAAGGGAGAGTGGAACTCCATAATGGTTGTTTTGATAATGTTTTACATGTTCCAAATATTTCGATGAATCTTCTCTCAGTTTATCAAATCACTTAGAAAGGTAAAAAGGTTGAATTTACATCATATTCAATTTCATTAATTGGCATGCATGACAATTCCATCATTGCAATTGGTGAGGTGGATCACAATTCAAGGTTTTATAAATTCACTAAGTTTTATGATGATGACTCCTCTTTTCTACTTACACATAAGGAGAGTACTTTGCATGCACCTCTATTTCATCATGCATATACTCTTGTGCTTCCATCAGTTCTAGACATCATATATGATTATTCCACACACTAAAATGATACATATTCATACACAGATTCAAAGTATTTTGTACATGGAAATAAGAAGGTAGTACAGCCAGATAAGAAGCCAGTGTTGAAGCTTCAACAAATTCCCAAGAAGGCATAGTTCACACTTCAGGAAGTAGGTATCCATGTAGGGAATCCATTGGATTCTAGGAGGACTTGATCTCAGCATGAGGAACCTTCTCATGTACTTTCATCTTCAGAACCTGTGATGCCCATGCATTTCTATATGGTTCAATCTTCTAATCCGCAACTCTACAATGAGGTTGTGGGAAATTCATTATGGAAATCATCCATGAAAAAGGAGTATGACTCACTCCTAAAGAATCAGACTTGGCATTTGGTTCCAGTTCCACCAGAATGAAATATTTTCAAGTGTAGATGGGTCCACAAGATCAAGAGGTACAAGGCTAGATAGGTTGCCAAAGGACTTCATCAGATCCATAAATATTTCTACATATTCATGAAGACTTTCAATGAGCATAATTTTCAGACTTTGTGGGATCGTCTAGTAGTGAAGAACACAGTTTCCTAACATCCGCCTTTTCTTCTTTTGATGCATTGACTTTTGAGGAGGGGTTTGTTCCAACATGGTTTTCCCCCTTTCCTCATTTTTATTCAGTGTTCATTAGTTGCATTGTACATGAGTACCTAATATGGCCTAGTATTCGGGACTCATTTTTTACTCCATAGTGATGTTGAGGAGGGGTGTTGGAGAGATTTATATTTTTGGCACACTAGTTCAGAGGGAGTTAACTGACTAGTTCTATTTTAGACTTTCTAATTTTATACCATCACTATTATGAATTCATTCCTAAGAAAATATCATTGCAGCTCATTGCTTCTTCACTTTTCTTAATTATAGGATTTCATTTACTATATGAGTGAACATCACTCATTCAATGAACAGATCACAATATACATTGATTCTCAGTCTTCATATTGTATCTATCTTCCTTTTCTCAATAAGATTTGTTTGTGTATGCTTTAGCTAGGTCTCATGTGTAGGTTTCCATGAAACACTGACAAGGATTTGATGATGTGGAATATTGCATAGATGGAAGACAATACACAGGAAATTCATGGAAGCATGGGTAACATTGGTGCAAGTGGCATGGGTGGAGCAAGTGGCTCCAGTGGGAATGAAATGGGGACTAGTGGTAGTCAATCACCTACTCACACTTACACTACATCAGTGAGAAAAAATACTAGACCACTTTTCCCTCACTTCCAGGGAGGAAAATAGATAGGGAACTAGGGACAAGGAAAACCAACAGAGAACTTCACAGAGAACAGGAGAGAGTATATGGATCTAGGTCTTGAGTTTCATAAATATATGAGTTTACATGAGTTTTGTACCATAAAGTAAGGAAACATATCCATATACTTCCCAAGAGGAGCACAACATAATATTAATTTCAATAGGAAAGATGAGAAACTGAAAATCCCCTCATTTAATGGGTCTACTAAATGTTCATCCAAATCATGGGTGTCGAATATTGATACCTATTTCCATTTCAACTAGATGTTCAAGTCAAAAACCATCAGTTTAACCACTTTAAATATTGAGGGGGAGGCCCACAAGTTGCGGTATCAAGGATTGATGACCTTGGCTCACAATCACATTACATCTTATAAGGAGCTCACAGAGAATATTATGGATTTCTGTGATAAAAATGATCCAAAGATTCACTTTAGATATTTGGCATAGTTGTGACAGACAGGGTTAGGAAAAGAATTCATTATAGACTTTTAGAGGTTGGAAGTGATACTATTAGACATGTTATAGAAATGCTTGATTATGTTGTTCACCGAGGGGATCTCAGAGTCGTATAGAGGATGGGTGTTGGCACAGGGGAAGACCCAGGGTTCATCTCCAAGAGTGCACCAACAAGCCCTAACTACTGGCCCTTTCAGCAACACCTATGAAGTAGATGCAGTCTCACCCAAAAAAGTTATGAGGGGGTTGCAGGACAGAGATGTTTACAGCCAAGTGGAATATCAAGTGGATCTAACACACGAACAACATAGCATTCATATATCGCTTATCAACTTAGATCTATTCTGAACATCTACTTATTATATCTAAAGCAATAATGCAATCACAGTATATCAATGACAGAGATATAAGATCAATCACACACAACACAAAATATACGTGGTTCACCCTCTCTCTAGGGCTATGTCCACAGAACTGTGCTATAATATATTAAGGTAAGGCATACATTTCTTTTTTGTGCTCTTGGCTAGCATATCTCTTCTCTTCTCCTCTGTTTCACTCCCCTCTTTGTGCACCCAGCTGTAGGGTTGATCTTCGCACCCAGATGAAGATCTTACAATCCATAAGGCTCTTGTACTCAACACTTCTCTCTCTCTCGCATAATACTCCGCTCTCAACTAACTCAATACCAATAAAAACAATAACAAAATTATTGTACCAACCCAAAGTACCAACCCAACCTAGGCCCTTTAGACCTCTATTTATACATTACAATCATTCATTGACATCCTTAGGTAGAAACCTAGGTGTAAAAACCCTAGGTGTCTAAAACCCTAGGTCAACTTGACTTATGTTTTCAGGGCTTCACCAACCTGTCTTTCCTTCCTTCTCGTGCGGTGCTCCAAATCATCCATCGATAGATTTTTCCTCTTGTTGAGTTGTCCACGATCCTTCTTCCTTACTGACTTTTCATTCTTGATCTCCTCTTCCAATGATTTTCTTTTTCGGGCTTCACTCCATCTTCTCTTCTCTTTTTCTCACTTCGACCCAATAATAGTCATTGTGTCTTCCGCGAAGTTCACTTTCTCCCTTTACTTCCTTTATCTTCGCTTCCTTCCATAACCAAGGGCCAAAAGGCCCCCAACACTCACCTGTGACTCGTCTCGAGGCACTTCAAATATGAGCTTCCTGTTTACTTCGATTCCTGAATGCGCCATGCAACCTCTATTTTATGCTCGATGCCTCCTCTTTTTCCCTTGTGCAAACTGTCTTTTCTGTGTCTGGTACCCAGTTTCAACTACACCTAGTACCTAGACCCTTTTCTTCCTTCTTTAACTAAGATTTGTGAGGTAGCTGGTTGTCATGGTACAACTTCAGCAGACTCCCATTCACTAATCCTTCTTTCCATTCTCCATTCAATGTTTTCAGTTACCCAACTCCTCCTTCTATAACATAAACGATCTCGTATAGCCCTATCTAATGCGTTCTGAACTTCTGAGGATGTTTTATGAACTTGTTGTCATAGACCAACACTAGGTCTCCTTGTTTGAATGCCTTCTTCTTGATGTGCCTATCATTATAGGCCTTCTCTCTTTCCTTCTGAACCTGCTGATGGAATCCTGCAATGAATCTGTCTTCTTCCAATTCAACCAATTGTGAAATCCTCTCTTGAATAGTGCCAGGGTCATCCATACCTATAAAGGAAATAATTCTTAGGCTTGGTACAAAATATTCCATTGGAACAATAGACCATATACCAACTTGAAGGGGGTTTGCATTGTTAGTTTCTTGCAAGTGGTGCTATAGGCCCATAAAACTGTTGGTACTCTCAAATCCCAATCATCCCTGTTCACACAACAAGTCTTGGTGAGCGTTGTCTCCAAGATATTGTTGAATGCTTCAACTATCCCATTTTCTTGTGGATGGTACAGTGTGCTCTTCTGATGGTGGACTGGAAATTCTTCATTCAAGGCTTCAACTGTCTTATTGATGAAATGTGTTCCTTGATCACTCATAAGGATCTTTGGGCATCCAAACCTGGTTATGATTTCATCAAATATGAAGCCTGCAACTGTAGTTGCACTACAGTCCTTGACTGCTCTTGCTTCATCCTATCTAGTCAAGTATTTTGTTGTTGTAATGATGTACCTTTCTCCTGTATGCTTTCCTGGTGGATTTATAGGTCCAACAAAGTCAATGGCCCATTTTGCAAATGCTTGTAGGGTCAGTTGTGATGTGAATGGAATTTCATCTCTTCTGGATGGTTTCCCAACGCTTTGGCATACATCGTTGGCTTTGGAATAGTCCTTAGCATCTCTGTGTAAAGTAGGCCACGAAAGGCCAACTCTTAGAACCTTTTGCTCAATTTCTTTCCATGCATAATTTCCTCCTGCGATGAACTCCTGAGCTTCTATGAGGATCAAAGGTCGTTCTACCTCCATAACACACCTTCACAATATCTCATCCTATCCCATCTTATATAGATGTCCAACTATAAGTGAGAAATCTGCAGCATGCACCACTAGTTATTTCTTCTAAGGAATTGTGTACTCACTAAGTGCCATTCTTGTTGATAGGAATTGGACTATCTCTGTGAAGTGGTCATAGATATTTCTAATGGCCAGTAGTTTTGCATCCGACAGTGCATCTTCCAAATTAGTGGGCTCTTCTCCATGTTCCAACCTTGATAAGTGGTCAAGACCTTTGTTCATTATCCCTGGCTTTACTATGATCTCAAAATCATATTCTTGAAATAGTAGCAGCCATATGCATATCCTTCCCCCAAACACTCGCTTGTTGACTAGGTATTTCAGTGCGTAGTGATCAGTAAACATTTTAAAGTGTCCTCCCAACAATTAGTGGAAAATTTTCCGCAGTGCATACACCATGGCTAATCCCTCTCTTTCAGTAGTGGTATAATTAATCTCAATTATAGATAGCTTCCTGCTAGCAAAGGATAACGAGTGGTCAATGTCTCATGTTCCTAGTTGTGCTAACACAACTCCCAATGTAATGGATGATGCATCGACATGCACATGAAACTGTTTTCTCCAATCTGGGAAAACAAGAATAGGCATAATAACCATCTTCTCTTTCAGTGTGTCAAAGCTTTGTTGACATTCTTCTGTCCAACTAAACTAACAATCCTTCTTCAATAGTTTCTCCATGGGTGCAGTAATCTGAGCATAGCCCTTAATGAACTTCCTGTAATAGGCAGTATGTTCCAACACAGTTTGCAGCTATTTGATTGACGTATGAGGGGATAGATCAACTATAATGGTGATCTTGTATGGATCTACCAATAATCCTTACTTGAATACAATATGACCTAACAGCACGCCAAATGGTGAAAAGAAGATACATTTATTCAGGTTCAAATAAATTTGACATTGTCTGCATTTATCCAACATTATCCTTAGACATTCAATGTGATTTTTCAACAAACTAAACACAGTCCAGTCATCTAAATATGCTTCTATAAATTGATGAAAAATTATTTGAACGCTTCGACCACCACCCTGGAAAATATGGATGAGGCATTCTTCAATTTGAATGGCATCACTGTATATTGGTAGGATCCCCATTCTGTTGCAAATGTGGTCTTATTATCGATCTTCCTTGGCAATTAAGATCTAATGGTATCCTGAAAATCCATCTGTAAAAGAATATACTTCCTGGCCTCCCACATTATATAACACTTCGTCAGTGAATGGTGTAGGGAAGGGGTCATGCAAAAAATCATCATTCAGCTTCCTGAGATCTACGCATATCTTGATTTCTCCTTCTTTCTTGTCTTTCACCACCATAGGGCTAATCCACTCTAACTCTTCGACAGGTTCTATAATCCATGCTTCCATCATTCTATCAAGCTCAATATTCACTTTCTCCTTGTATTTGGGGTTCAATCTGTAGGTTTTTTTTTTGACTGGTCTTGCATATGGTTTCAAAGGGATCCTCATCTGACGCATAGGACCTTTGATTTCCTTCATATCAGTGAACTTGGTTGGAAACAAGTCTTGATATTCATGCAGTAATTCTGTAATTTTATCAATGGTAGCAACATCCCAATAATCTCCAACGTTTGCAAACTTTGGTGTGTGCTCTGTTCCAATATTGACTTTATTGATTTTGATTGGCTATCCAATGAATGGAAACTCAACTCCTAGTACTTCCACATCTCTCTGTCCCTATGTTTCTACGATGTTCACCTTCCTCGGATCATCGTCTTCATCGGCATTGATGTTGTAAGAACCCTACAATTTCTGGAGAGGCGCAGTCCATTCGTCCTCTTCTTGCACTACAGAGGGTCTAAAGGAATCCTCAAGTATTTGTTGTCTAACAATATGTAGTGCTTGATCTACTGAAGGAAACTGACTTTCAAATATGAATGTAGTTATAAAATTCTGAGTCATACCTTCCCAATCTGTAGTGATGAGGCACAACTCTGCTTGAAGGTACCAGTTAATATGGGTCATATCCACCGTGTTAATGAATTTGTGCACCTACTGTTCTTGTAGAATGTGGCTCCAGGCCTTTTTACAGCCTCGTACATGGTCCTTTGGGTAGCTTCGACCTATGTAGCGAACTTCACAGCCTTCTACTTGTGTTGAGAACCACACTGTAATCAAGGTACGACATTGTATCCAATCTATAATGTTACATTTGTGTTCCCCCAACCATCTTGTTGGTGTGGATTTCAAGGCCTCATCCATTGCCAACAACCTTTGTTGTGTTGGTACACTTTCTTCAAGGTCCGACAAGTTCTAAAGGATTTAGACCATCAAAGGTGGGTAAGTTACTTACTGTTGTGCCAATCCAGTGAACTTATCTAGTTAATATAGAACATCTCCTTGTAGAGACTTCATACATTTGGTTCTGTCAGTTCTCCAGTGCTTCTTTTGATTCTGATGAACATGCGCTATCACTTCGCCAGATTAAGTTTCCATCAGCTGTGGGATTAATGTAATCTTGTTGTCTGGTTGTTAGCTTGTATATGTTTTCTAGTGCATATGAGCAGTCTTCATCTCTGATGGGCTCTGTGTATCACTGACCTTCATCTATATCTAAAGGTGCTATGACCCTGATTCCATCTCTTTCAAAATTCATACATATTTTCTTTAAGTCAACAACAATAGAGTTATTGAAGGCCCAATCAATTCCTAACAGCGTAGAGTAATGGAAATTGTCATCAACTATTTCAATTACCTCAAAATCTACAAAAATTCTTACTCTGTCGATGTACCCAAGGACATGTTCCAATCTACCAAAAGGGCTTACAACTTGTTTATTAGCCATCCTAAGCTTGATAGGGGAATAGATCAACTTTGGTTTTCCCATTTATGCCCAGATTTTCTTTGTCACGACATTGACCTCCAACCCTAAGTCGAGGACCACATAGTCTATCTCATACTCTCCTATTTGAGAATTCAAATGTAATTCCTTATTTGTCCTTATATTCTTACCTATTTGGTGTACTTCCCTATTGTTAGGTGATTTATATGTAAAAAGACACTAAACTACCCTCAATTAAATTGTCAACCTGGGGTAAGTAAACTTAGAGTTGTAGAAAAATATATGCCAAAGGTAAAAGGTTGGTAGGAGTATAATCTAATTAATGAAAGCATATATCTAAGACTAATATATTCAAGCAAACCTATATAATGAGAAAATCCTACTAAGCAACCAGAAACTAGGTAACCTAAGTACTTTTGGGCCAAGGACTGATGGATAGTTCCTAAGAAAGAAAGTAAAAACCCTATTCAAAGAAAACTAGTTCATGACAATAAGCAAAGGTAAACTACTAAGCATACTAAGCAAATGATGAAAGCAAACTACTTTTAACTTGCCAACCTACATTCAATGAGAAACTACCCTATGAAAGAAATTAAATAAGCAAGTAAGAAAAAGCACCTATCTAACCTATTAAATCAAATAGAAAAGTAAGCAAAGACACCTAACTGACCTACTAAAGAAAAAGACAACTAACCAAAGACAACTAGCTATCCTACTAAAGCAAAGGGACAAGTAAGCAAAGACTTATCATTGAACAACTAGCTAGCCTAAGAGGCAAGTGGACTAAATGCTTGATGCAAAACTATTTCTAATGCATGAGATGAAATCCATTTTATTGAAAGCAATGAGGACTACCAACTAAATGCCTAATTTACAATAAACAAAACTGCTCTTAAATCTATGGAAGCAAAATACTAACTACCCTATAACAACAATAAAACTATATTCTAGCCTATGAAAGAAAGAAACTATCTTTTCTGATCTACAAAAGAAAGAAACTATCTTTAATCTGTGAAACACTCAAATGTAATATTGGTGGTTGTGTGAATGCCTTCGGTGGTGACGGATGATATCTCGATGACACTTGACAACAAAGGACAATTCCAATGGTATAAACTCAACACTAATCTCAATGGCAAAATGAAAGGTATGTATTAAACAATCCAACGAAATTTTAGCCATGACAAAAGTAATGTTAAATACCCTGCATATTCATGTATAAACCATTAACACCATAATGAGATCATCATTATATAACTAAGGAATTTAATTTCATTTTAATCTATGAAAGGAAATTGCGTAAAGGAAAACTATGTTATGTCTATTCTAATCATTCAAGCTATGATGAATTAAAAACATAAATTAAACTATGATATCAAGAAGTAAATTGACAATTACATTAAACAATAACAAAGCAAATGAAATATATCTAAAACTGAAGTAAGAAAACTATAACTAAGAACGGGAATTAAATCTATCCATCCGTCAACATCCTTGTCAAAGAAACCCGAGTTAAAACTCTGTTCTATCTAATTAAAAATATGTTTTAAACTAGACTATAAAATCATAAAAGAAAGTATGATCTAACGTCTAACTCCACTCAGGGTTAGTGTAGAAACTTGCAAGTTTGTTCCTAATCTACAAAACTAATACATGCTAATGCATATCATCATCTAACCTGCAAAATAAAAGCAATACAATTAAGCTATAGTAAATTAATCAATTAGATAAAAAAACACACATGTGCCCGATTTGTCCATCATTGGCTCCAAATACCATAACCGCCAACTCGCCTTGCATTTTTGTGCAATACTGGGTGTTGGAACGAGTGTCGAATCGGGTACTGGAATGAGTGCTGGAACGAGTGTCGGATCGGGTACCGGAATGAGTGTTGGAACGAGTGCTAGATCAAGTGTCGAAACTGGAAAATGGCGTGTTTTTCCCTGTAACAGCAGAAAAACACGAATTAACTCTTGGAAACCATAAAACATAATGAATTAAACTTGATTTAATCATAAAACACAAATTACATGTACCTCATGCCGATTATACCATTTTATCATAAAATTCTTCAAAAAGCTCCTTCAAAACGTGCAAAACATATATGTACATGTGGCCAAAATGTATAATAACCATCATAAAAATGATCATATCTCGGGCCCAACATTACCCCCACACCTACGATTTTGCAGGTCCCACTACAAACAAAAATAAGTTACCCCTTGGAACTAGGCTTGTTGAGGAGGATCGGCTTTGGAAGCTTCTCCTTCTTGCTGTGTGGACTTAGCCTTGTGCCTCTTGTGTTTCTTCAATTGTGCTCTGAGGCTATGGTTAGATTTAGTCATTTCATCAACCAACCACTGAAGGGAATTGACCTTTTCCTGAAGGACTGCATATCATGATGAAGTTGTGTATATATTGTCTTCCTCTCTTCCAAGTGTTGGATAATATTATGGTTTTCTTTTTGTAGCTACTCTATGGTTGGGACAGAATCGATGGTCTCTGAGGAAGGCTTAGATGCTTTGAGGGATGTGGACAATTTATCAGTTTTAGGATCAAGAGTAGGCATGGGTGAAGTAGGAGTGATGGGAGATCGGAAAGGTGAGGTAGGTTCTTATTTTGTTTTTCTTAGTGGCTCTAATCCATACACAGAGACTTCTCTAGGTTTCTTATGAGGGCTCTCAAGGTCAGAGAACACTTGGATAGGATCCGAAGCAGGTGGAGGTTTTTCATAAGGCTTGGTTCTTATGTTCCAATTACTCTTCCGAAAGGGTCCCTTACCAAATCGGTTGGCTCCCCTCTTGTTTGTGGGAATGATGGAAAATTCTTGCAGCATTACTTCTTGGAGATTATTAGGTGTAGGATCAAGAGAAAGTGAAGGCATTGGGGGCTCAACAATAGGCTTCTTTTGGTCTTTGTTCTTGGTTTGTTTCCCCGATGAAGAAGTAGGAATGTCAACAAGCTTTTGGTATTGTTCTGGAAAAGAGAGGGTTTGTGCAATGGAGTTTGGAGTTCTTGGAGAGTGAGGCTTGGATGGAGAGATATTTTTTAGGCTAAGTGGATTTCTGTCGGTCTTGATTGTCAAGTGAGGGTTTGCAAATTGGTAGATAAAGGCATCCCAACTTTGCCCCTATTTCTCTATTTCGGTAAGAATGAGGAGTTTGATCAAACCATGGCGGAAGAGACTATTGTGGGGGTTAGTCACATTTTTCCTCACTTGAGAGGACATCTTCTCCAAGATTTTGAGAAAATAAAAGTGAAAGTTCAAGGGTTTATTGAATAGAAAATGAGCCAACAATCTAAAATGACAAGCTTTGAAGGTGGAGTATCTACCTTCACATGTAATTAACCTTGTGATGGAGATGAGGGGATTGACCAATTCTGGCTTTATCCACTCCTTAGCATACCCTTTTGCTCCTGAAATGCTCTTGAATTCGGGCATAAACACCCTGTTGTAACTTGAACGCGACAATTGATGATTCTTGAACCATCTATCTCCCATTCTTGGGAGTTTTGTTGCAGCAACAATTGACTCTTCTATGACTGCAAAGTTGAGAGACCCTACATGTGTTATCTTTCCATCAAAACCAATGACAAATTGCATAGAAATACCATCATCATGGCCTTGCAAACTAGATAGAAATGGCCCCCAGCTAGGATGCAAGAACACTTCCTTGCATTGTGAAAATTTTAGAATGGAAAACAAGTCTACATAGGAGGAGGGTTCATATCTCTTGGGCATTGTGATAGAGTTTGAATTCACCAAGAAAGGGAGAAATTGAGTCAAGCAATGACACAGATTGGGCACGGTCTGAGTGTGATTGGAACATAGGGAAAATTTTACCAAACAAGGGTGAGAACAGGCCAAGAGATGGCATGGGTTTAGCATAGTCTGAGTGCGATTAGAACAGAGGGAGAATTTGGCAGAGGTTGGGTGTGATTCCATAACATAGGGTAGAGCAAATGGCAAGGGTAAATGAAATAATAGAGTGCCCAACCCAATTTTGGATGCACTTAAGGTGGAGGGAGTTACAGACATGTGCGCGCGTGATGCCATGTGTGAAGAATTCGAATTCAAAGGCTCAATTTTTGGCAATGGACTGGTGCATAATTAGATCAATGTCCAAGTCTTTTGACTTGGACATTTGATTATAACCATATGAGGCATCTTTTAATCAATGCCTGCAACCAATGTAATTGAATATAATTGAATTATGGTTACCTGGAATCTAGGATAGTTATTGGTATGCAATTCAATGGCAGTTCAAACGACACTTCAAACGACATCTCATCCGGCACCTCATATGGTACTTCATCCGGTACCCCTATGTTAAGTGTTTTTGACAACCATAGTGGTTAATGAGCAGAGGCAGAGTGATCCATTCTCACTCATTCTTCTTGCATATGACATATAATGTCAAAACCTATAATGAACAGGTTATAGCAAGCATAAAACATGTATTGTCAAACCTACAGTATGAAGCTTGTAATGGAAGATAACCAATAAAGAGTGGTCTGTTAAATAACCAATAAACAGTGGTCTGTTAAGCATGAGTTCAGTAATTTATATCACACAGGAGTTAAGCATTTAAAAATAACATGACTATCAATGTAATAACCTGTATCATGGTAATAATAAAAAAAATCTTGCAAAGACTCTTTTCTCTAGGCAATGATCATTTGTAAACTCATGAACCCCTCCCCCACACCTAAGTGTTGTGACACATCACAATCAAAAGTATAGGAAACTAGTCAGTATCCCCCAATAGTCGAAGATTTACAGTATGTCAAGTGTAAAGATGAAATTTCACAGATTGGTCTAACGAGACAGTTAGGAGATGGCCCCACCTATAGGATAAGAGATCCTATATATAGATAAGAAGAGGTAGGCAAGAGATTTTCAAGATAGTCTTAAATTTATTTCCCAATGGAAAGTGTATGGAGTTCATTAACCTTAGCTTAATCACACATACTTCATGTCATCTTTGTCTGCAAGTAATGCCGTACATCAGGACAAGTTTACATTTTTTTTTTTTTTTTCAAATTACCATCTTCGCTAGGTAGAATGCCCCGCTACTAGCAAGCATGTTCAGTACTCCGACGGGTTTACCTAGTCATACCATAGGCTGGTACCCACTGCCAGCAAACCTGTTCAGTATCCCAGTGGGTTAGCCTCTTAAACCCTCAGAGACTAGTCCTCCATCTTTTAAGATTTTAATATAAGATTGCTTATGCAAGAAGATGGGGGGACAGCTTTGAAAACAACTTTTCTTTCTTTTTTTCTTTTCAATTGGGATGGTATTTATGTTAGAGGATGAATTTTTGTTATATTATTAGTGGTTGTCTTGATGTAAGGGGTACTTAAGCGGATGTGGCCTATCTAAAGATATGATATAATCAAGTTATTTAGTGTGTAGTGGATGGTACCATCAAGAAAGAACATAAAGGTATCTCTAGGCTCAAATCACTTTCTTATTTTGTAATTATTATGATTTTTCCATGACTAACTACTAATGATACCTCCCTGTTACTCTTTGATAAAGACACTTGACTTACTTACTCAGGTTTCTTGGAAAAACTATACGAGAGACCTCTAGGCTTGATAGTTATGGTATCACTTCCTTATACAGCGGTGAAGAGTTTCAAGAGAAACTACTTTAGAATGCCTTAAAAATGACAATTTTGCAAAAACATGGCTAATTACAGTAAGTCACTATTCATTTGATGCTTTAGCAGACACAAAATTCAAGTATAACAATGTTGTGAAGAAAGATCTTGAAACTATGTACTCCTGGTGAAATAAATACTTACAGAAACCTCTAGAATTGCCTTATTAACAAAATTCAAAAACTATTTACAAATATACAGTAGGAAATATTTTAAAAAAACTTTCAAGAACAAGGGGGAACTTCCCCATCTACTAAGGCCAATGCCTTGTCAGCTGTTAGGACCTGTAGAAAATCTTCTCTAGAAATGGGCTTATGATAAACTTTAAGTTGGTGTCCATTTACCACAAAGGAGACTTGTCCATCGTCATTTTTTTTAATTTTTATAGATCCATTGTCATATATAGTGTCTACCTCGTAAGGGACCAACCAACAGGTGGTAAGTTTTCCTTTGAATGTTTTGAACTGGGAATCAAACAAGAGGGCCCAATCACTAGGCTGGAAGTGTTTCTTTTTAATAAACTTGTCATGCCACTTGCTCCTATGGTTTTGGACCAATATTGTCCATTGGATGGCATCTTGCTTGATTTCATCCAACTCATTTAGTTGTAGGGATCATTGCTTTTGAGCCTCATCCAGGTTCAATCCTAACTCTGCGGCAATATGGAAGGTCCTTCCTTGAAATTCTATTGGTAAAAGTACTTGTTTCCCGTACACTAACTCATAAGGGGTATGCCCAGTGGTATTTCTCCAGGTAGTTCGGTATGCCCATAAAGCCTCTGGGAGCCTATTAGCCCAATCTCGGTGATGTAACTGAACAATCTTGGTCAAGATGGCTTCCAAAACTTTGTTTGTGGATTCTACCTGACCATTGTCTTGCGGGTGGTATGGAGAAGATTTACAATGTTTAATCCCATATTTCTCTGTTAGCTCTTTCATCATCTTGGAAGTGAATTGAGTGCCTTGGTCGGTAACAATTTCACGAGGGACACCGAAGCAGGTAAATATGTCTTCATAGATGAATTCGACAACATACTTCTCTGTGGCCCTAAATAGGGCTTTTGCCTCTACCCATTTGGTGACATAGTCCGTACAAACCAAAATATAGTTCTTCCTACAAGACATGGGTGAAATTGGTCCTACAAAGTCGAGGTCCCATTTTTCAAAGGGTTCTATCATAACTTGGGCCTGCAAAGACATTTCATCAGATGATGTAGGTCTTCCTAACCTTCAAAAACTATCACAACTTCTCACATACTTGGAAGCATCTTTGAAAATGCTAGGCCAATAGTAACCTGAATGTAACACCTTATATGGTGTATGTTTGTCAGAGAAATGGCCACCACATGGTACATCATGACAACTTCGTAGTATATCAGGTACCTCATCCTCTCGAACACATATACAAATAATCAAATCAGGACCTGTGCGAAAAAGATCATGACCAACCCAAGAGTAATTATCACTTTGTGTAATAATTTTCCACTTTTCATGAGGTGACAAATGAGATGGTAACTTCCTAGTATCCAGATAGTTTTCCATATCCGCAAACCATGGGGTATTGACAGAGAGGGAAAAAAGATTCTCATCTAGGAAACTATCATATAAAGGGGTATCATCATCCTCATTCTTTATGTGGGAAAGAAAGTTAGCTACTACATTATCCTTTCCAAGTCGGTCAAGCACAGTGATATTAAATTCTTGCAATAACAATTTGAGGTATCTAATGGCAGAATGGTCAGTGTGTACAAATACTTCATAACTTGTAATGTAATGACGAAACTTTTTAATAGCATGAACAACTGCCAAGAACTCTTTCTCAGTGACTGTGTATTTCAACTTGGCAGGGGACAAGTTCTTGCTTACAAAATAAATGGCATAGAACCGTTGGTCCTCTTTCTTCCCTAATACCCCTCTGATTGTAGTGTCAGAAGCATCAGTGGATATATGAAATGGGAGAGTCCAATTGGGCCCTCTAAGAACTGGTGCCACAGACAGCTTGGCTTTTAGGGTTTCAAAGGCAGTTTGGCACTGCTCAGTCCAAACAAAATCAACATCTTTTATCAATAATCCAAACATAGATGCAACAATCTTCGTGAATTTTTCAATAAACCACTGGTAATATCTAGCATGTCCAAGAAAGATTCTCACCTCTTTCTGAGTCTTGGGGGGTGGAAGTCTGACAATGGCCTCAATCTTTGTAGGATCGACTTTTATCCCTTCAGATGACACATGATGTCCTAGAACCACTCCTTCGGTTAACAACATTTTGCATTTTTCATGATTTAGAGATAGGTTCATTTCCTGGAATCTGATGAGGACTTTTTCTAAGTTGTCTAAGGCTTCTTGGTAAGTGTTTCCATAGACTGTGAAGCCATCCATGTAGACCTCCACACAATCATGAATAAGATCGACAAATATCCCTAATACTGCTCGTTGAAAAGTGGCAGGGGCATTACACAATCCAAATGGTAAGACCCTATAGGCATATGTGCCCCAAGGAAAACTAAAGGTAGTCTTGTCCTGGTCCTCGGGTGCTATAAGAATCTTATTGTACCTGTTGTACCCATCTAGAAAGGAAAAGTACTTCTTTCTGGACAAGGTATCTAGAACTTGGTCAATGAAAGGAAGAGGAAAGTAGTATTTTAGAGTGGCCTTGTTGAGTTCCCAGAAATCAACACAAATTCTCCATTTCCTGGTCACTTTCTTTGGGACCACTACAAGCGGGGATACCCACTTATTGTCGGAGATGGGATAGATAAATCCGACATTTAACAACTTTTGGAGTTCCTCCTTGACTATGTCTTTGAGTGTTGGGTTCTTCCTTCTCTGGGGTTTCCTAAGAGGTGTTACTTCCCCTTGGGTATATATATGGTGGATTCATGTGTCAGGGTGTATACCCTTCATGTCAGTGTATTCCCAGGAAAATGATCTTGATTGTTCTTTAAGGATATCTACTAACTATTTATGTTGGTCTGTATCTAGCCCGGAGTTTATATGTAAAAATTTCCCTGGACTAATTTCGTAGGGCATAGTATAAAACATGGCAGACTCATCTATTTCAAAAATAAAACATGTCGAAGACAAAATGGATGGGTCTAATTGTTCTTGAAATTCTTCCCCAAACATGTACTCAAATTGGGGAAAAGACTGTGGAAAATACACACATGTAATAACAGAAATGAATTGGTTTAGCACATTTTATGTTGTGTACTCCTGAAGTGCCCATGCATGGTCACTTGGAAATACAGGTTCTTCCTAGTCCTCATTCGCGTATGGACATTCAAGCCAGCATAGATTCTCCATAATAGGTTGAGCTGGAGGGTAAATGGTGAGCTTCTGGATAGAGAGACCATTTGAGATGGTCATTTCTCCTTCTCTACAGCCAATAAATGCATTGGCTATGGCTATCCAAGGTCTTCCCAAAATAATAGGATGGCCTCTGGCAGGATCCTTTGAATGAATGACAAGAAAGTCTACGGGGTACTCCCATGAGGATAAAGTAACCATGACATCATCTAAAATTCCTTCAGGTATAACCCTAGTCTTATCTGCTAATTCCAAAATGGTTGGGGTGGGCCGAAGAAGAGGTTGTAACTGTAATTGTTCCAAGTTAGTAGTGGTCATAACATTAATGGTTGCCCCCAGGTCTATGAGAGTGTTTCCGATGGAGACCTCCTTAATGGTTATGGTCACTACGGGGTTTTCTGGATTCCCATACTTTGCTAGCTTTGGTTGCTCTGATATGTACTTAGAGAATCCTCCTACCAAATGTACTGTAGGGGGGTCCTTTTGCTTCCTACCTGGCTTCTTAATACACAATTCTTTGACTACCTTACTATAGATTGGAATGTCTTTAATGGCTTGAAGTAGAGAAATCTTGACACAGATATTTTTCAATTCATTCAAAATGTCAAATTCCAGTCGAGTGGTAGGTTTCTCTATTACCAATCAATCTGGATAAGGAGGGACCTTCGTAATTTGTGAAAGTTCATTTTGGGGCAGCTTGGGATCTTGATTCTTTGGGATAATAACATCTTCCCACCTAGTGTCATCTGTGGGTTGTTGGGTGGTTTCTTCTTCTTCTTCTTCCTGGATGACTACTGAAGGTCTCTGCCTATCTAGAACTTATCATGATCTTAGTTGAATTTCCTATCACAGTCGAATGGTCTTTCTACAGAAGCCACAAACTAAAATGTTATCTAATGGGCATTCCCTTGAGGAATGTTTCCTTCTGCATCTTGGGAAATATATTCTCATTGTTGCATTCTCCTCCTCCTGTTTCTTTTTGAGTTTAAGGGTGTCCAACTAGGAACCTATTGTTCTTAGGATGTCTATCTTGAAGTTTTCTAGAAGGTTCCCTATCTCTGCTCTTGTAATACCACCTAAACTAACTAGTTTTAAGCTTCTAATGTAAGGGTACCGAACATTCTTTCCTATTTTGGCTCTACTCCTTGAGTATTTTTTACACATTTCACATATTTCAACAAATGGTCTATGAGAAATATCACCTGATGCCATCAGGTTAATCATCTCTAAATATTCTTTCGAAATTCCCTTAAGGAAAAGAGCCCTAA
This sequence comes from Picea engelmannii, assembly GCA_009831015.1. Taxonomy (NCBI): domain Eukaryota; kingdom Viridiplantae; phylum Streptophyta; class Pinopsida; order Pinales; family Pinaceae; genus Picea; species Picea engelmannii. The sequence goes on along the minus strand of ML778562.1, from coordinate 1,739,976 downwards.
CTGTATCCTGTGGGAGGTCATGGTATTTTGACTTTTGGGAGATATAACCAAATCTTTCCATATAGTCTTCAAGGGTCTTGTATTCTAACTGTTGCACTTTAAAGATGTCATTACGAGACTCTTTGGTCTTGCAGTAGTCTTGGTACTTCTTAAGAAAAATGTCTTTCATGGATTCCCAAGACCTAATACTAGATTCTCCCAACCCCATGAACCATCTTAATGCAGAGTCTTTGAGGGTGGCAGGAAAGAGTTTTAATTTCTGGGCATCTTGCACATAGTTGTAGCTCTTGCACAAGATGTA
>ML778562.1:1712115-1723542 GCA_009831015.1 Picea engelmannii | reverse complement strand
AATGTTCCTTTGTCTTTGAACCACTCCCTGAACCAATCTATGAATCCATGCTCTTGTCCACTATCATATATCTATTAAAACCTGCTAAGTCTTCTTACAAATCCATCTCTGTCCATACTGTCCAAGACTCTACTTGTGCAACTATCCATAATGCTAACCCATTTATAATTATACTATCAAACTATACTTATGCTAACTGATTGCTCTGAATATGTCTTCTCAAACTCTGCAAGCTACTCGAAGGATGGCTCTTTGGTCTGTCACAACTATTGCATAGACTCCCCCTGTCTAATATTCATATTAGTTGGGAGTCTCTAAGTTGGATGGCTCAGAACAATTCATGCTCTGATGTGTATTCATCATCATCTTCATTGGTAGATTTATTATCTCTCTGAGCTCTGACTTCTTTCTTTCTATCTATGGATTCATGTTTCACTACAATGTCTGAAAGTACAATCTCTTGAACATGTTCCTTATTTACCTGTCCTTCCTTTCTTTCAGTTATTTTCCATACCTTTCTGTATCTAACATCTTTCCTTTTCTCTGTAGAATTTTCTTCATCTCGTTTTATTGTCAATCTTGCGATCTCTGGTACCTGGTCTTTGTTCACCTGTTCTTCCTGTTTTCTTATTCATACTTTCTTATATCTGATATTAGTATTGTATTTCATGGAAGTATCGATCATGCTTCTACAATCACTGGCTATGTGTCCATAGTTATGAAATTTGTAACACTCAATGTTATGTGCGACCACAAAGGCACGGTCTGCTTGAGCATTTCTTTTATAATCCCTGCAATCTGCAACCTTATGTCCAAAGTTAGTACAATAAAAACAATGACCATAAAATAAATGAACCATAATGTCTCTTCATCGATCAAATTAGATTTATTTGAACCTATCAAAGTGAAACCTTTGTTTCTAAAATGAACTTGGCATTTTAACTAAGAATCTATAGCTAAAATTGTGACTTGCGCGCTTATGTTCGGTGTCAGAAAAAATCCGAGCAAGTAAAACGACCACATAGTAACAATAATCATCGATTGACGATGTATCATTGACATCGATAAAAAGAGGAGTAGATTTGTGCTAGTTGTTCGCAAAGAAGTTTCCGGAGGTGGTCGATTTCCCATCAGCGTTGGAGAAATATGAGAAGGGATAAGCATTGACATAGGCCATGTTGAACCTTCGATAGTCGATTGCTGATGTGTTTGTTCAGGTTTGGTGAATTCTCAAAAATTTAAATCTTGGAAACTTTTCTCATTGACACATCGTCGATCACGGATCCCTGATGCATTTTCGACATCGACAATTTTCAAGGGGGGATAATCCGGGAACACTTGTTTAAACGTATCATCGATCCCCTATCCTTGATACTTTTTTGGCATCAGCAAGGTAGGAATTGTTTTTTAAAATGATTATCTAATGAAAATCCTTGATTCTGAATAACATGATTAAACAAAGACGACAGTATCAAACACCATGTGCCTCTGTTGCGTGGGAATTTTGTATGGCTTAGTTTCATCTTGAGTCATATTATCTTTCCCCATGTCCTAGTCACGCTTCCAAGTTAGTGTCTCCCCATCAGTGTTGTACGACAAGATGGATCGACGTCATAGTTTTTGCCAAGAGATATCAACAAACATTGTCCAAAGAAAAGCGCCAACTCTCGATTCACCCGTTAATTTAGTGGAATGATGGGACATTTTCAGCACGCAATAAGATCAGATTCTACCATTTAATAGGCCAATTAATGTTTTGCTCCACATACATTGATGCCCTGTGCACTGATTGAAAAACACAAATTTGAAATCTCTGATGAACCACATTATAGCCCTCACCTACGTTTCCAACCTATGACTGCATTTAATATTGAACATAATGAGGATCTAGCGACATATTTTGTAGAACCGCACTCATACCCCGAATTGAATAACTGATGCGATAAGGTAAGTATTATCTCCTTTTAAATAACTAAGACAAATTCAAACACCTCCATCATGCAAATGAGTTTCTCATTTCCAAATCAGCCAAAGAAGCGAAGAGAGAATCTCAAGAGATGCGTTTGATTCTCATAAATTTCAAAAAACTAGGTTAAGCTAGTGTGAAAAAGAGGCGTGGGTTAATTTTTTCTATTTTTCGACAGTTGCATTTTTCTATCAAAATTCTATCTGCAACACAGTGTATAACGTTGTTCTATCTGTAGGGAAAAAATCCTCCAAGGAAGACAAGGACCAGATGCTCACTGAGGGCACCAAAATTAAAGGAAGTAGATATTGGTGAAGGATCTTTTCTCGGCACTGTGAGGCAGTTGGAGTTTTCTCCTAGAGTGGAACTGGTCTTTAAAACATTGACTAAGAATAAATTTATTCAACCTCCCTCTTTTGGCGATACAGAATCAACCACTGGATAAAAAATTATGCCCCCACAATGGGGAGATTTGTTCAATCGAATCAACTGGGAAGATTACCCAGAGTTTATTCCCCATAGAGACCTAGATGTAAGGGTGCTCGATGACCAAGTTTTTTTGAATATCCGACAGTCGTGCTTTCATATGGTAGCCTGCAGAACTCTAGTCTTGCCTTGTATTGAGACTCTGAGTTGGATAATCAAACACACAGACATGAAAAACTTCCTAATAAATGATCAGAATGGTGGATGTGTCAGATTTTTTCTTCCGACATAGGTCTAGAAGTATTATAATACCAAGGATGTGGAGGAGTTGTTGAACACATACTTCATGGTGGAATTCTATGAATTCCATGACACTAGTCGATAAATGGCCTCCAGGTGGAAGGAATAAAAGAAATTTACAAACTAGAGCAATGGCTAGTACGTGACAACAAATCTGAGGGAGCCATATATCTACTTAATGGTTCTAATTTTCCAATTATACAAATAAAAATATTGCGCCAAGTTCTTGGAGGCATGGATTCCCGTGGAATACATTGGGGTTATTTTAGGGAGTAGCTTCAACTGGGGAGCAATTATCTCCAAGCAATTGAGCACTAGTATACTACAGGTCCAGTCACCAAAGGAGGGAGAAGTGCCCTCTTTTCACATGGCCCCATATCTGCTAGATGTAATCTACACAAGGAATGTCTTCACCGATATGAATATAAGATAGCACATCACAGAGCTTCATGTACATGTCTACTTCAACATCCTATGGGAAAATAGGTACAATAAGTCTTATGCTCTTATTTGCGATGAATTCATTGCTCGGATTTATTTCATTATATTTAAAAAGGAATTCCCAAGGTTGTCTGTAGCAGCCAAGAAAATTATTTCAAAAGTAGGCCATTGGTACCTAGATGAAACCACAACCTATATCAGGGTGTTTGGTGCCACCAGAGCACCAAAGTGTCTCCCCGCTCACATCCCAAACCGACTCATTGTAGGAGAAATCTGTCACCAGACTATCCTGCAGGGCTATAACGCCACTTTGGTTAAGGATAAGAAATAAGCATTCATACCCTATGGTTTCCATGTAGGGTTTTGTATAGTGAATGACACTACTCATGCTAAACAGGAGGGTTGGATTCAGTTGGAATACAGGTTCCCGACATGCCAATTTCACAAGCATGACCCTAAAGGCCTATTTCTCTAACATGCTCCACAAGTCTCTTCTTGTTGGGCATACGTGCATGACAAGTTTGAAGATGAGATTTTTACAGAATGTTCTCGATACTGGGAGGAGGTATTATAGAGAAAATATTACTTGAACATGACTAGGTTCAAAGGTATGAGTATGGATGAGCAGGTCGAAACAATAGAACAGACAACTCAAGAATCTCTCAAGGTTAGATAAAAAAATAGAGCAACAAAATCCAGAGAGGCACAAAGGAGGGGGTTGTTGTTACTAGAATGATCCCAAAGAATCATTGACCAGCTAGAGAATGATCCTCAACTAGTATAAATGATGAGGATCACCCCGACTGACCCAATCACAATCAGAGAAGAGTTAAATGGCTCAGAGTCAATACAATTGGAGGAAACCACTGGTCTAGAAAACCCCAGAGTTCCATCACCACAGGCTAGATCATTTGTAACCATTCCAACCTAGAATGAAAGTCCAAGAACACCAGGTGAAATGGCTATGCCTAATCCCCTGTTTGATCTAATAACCATCTATGACGATGAAGAGAGTTTGAAGGTATCACTTGTAACTATGATACCAATTACAGAGGAGAAATAACCTGGGGGAGCATCTGCCCCAAGTCTCGATGCATCATTTCCAAACCCTCTGTAGGGTGACCATGAGGCCAAAGTTATCTTAGACACCGAGTTTATCAACCTATTGGGGACCCCAAATGACAGCTCTAGGGAAGAGTTAGATTCAGGTGGGAAAAAAGAGGAATTTAAATAGCCATATATCGGCACCTCGACAGTCGGTCACCAAGTAAGTACTGAACCTATCATTGACTCTTCATTATTTTTTGATACCTCACTAACCGATGAATACCAGACAAAGGTCGAGCCATTGGAACATAGGGAAGAAGTACAAGAACCAATCCTAGATAAAATACATACAATAGGAAGCTTGGGAAACACTCTGACTTGGAGAGAACAAAAAATCCCTGAACCCGTTGATGAGGTTGTCAACATACACGCACTCTCTTACGACAAGAAGAGGAAATCTATCATGAGAGGGACCACCAAGAAAACAAGACTCACGCTGGATATCTTGATTCTCATAACCATGGAGGAGAATTTGCTCAACACAGAACACGTGAAGACATATGAGCTCATCGGTGTAGGGATGGCTATCAATGATGCCACATTGGATCGAGCAAAGTGATATTAAAAGGAACTGGAAACTGCACTGAAAGAGCTAGACCATCTATGCCACTTGGAAAAATATTACCAAGACTCAAAACAGGCCATAGTCTTCCTAAAGAGTGAGTTCCAAGATGCATAAGCAAAGTTCACAAGAGAAAGACATATTTTCAATGCATGTGTAGTCAATTATCAAGAATATACCCTTATGGCAATGGAAACCTGTAATGATATGGAGAGATGGTATGAAAATGAATACCAAGTTGTAGAAATAATTGATTACGTTAGTGCAGTGTAGAAGGGTCGAGACACGGAGGAGCATTGCATTTGAGTGTTGAGGGATAGAATCATCTCTCGGATCAGGAAAGCAGTTGAATACTAGGTAAGTATGGCCTAGTAACCTCAACGAGAGATACAAAAGAAGTGGGTCAAGTGTGAAAGATCCTGGGAAAAGATCAATCGGGAGATGAAAGACATTGGCCTCCCAGAGTTTGGCTCACCCGAAGAATTTTTCGACTTGCATGACATAGTCAAATGACATGTAGAACAAGACTAAGCATGGGGAGTGGAGATCATACAAGTGGCATGCATGACATCGTAAAAAATACATAATTTTATTTAACATCCGATCAAGGCTCATGCAATTTTGTAGCATTTGAGTGCAAAAATCATCAAATACAAAGAACGGGTAATAGAAGTGAAGGAAACCCTTTCATCCCCGATGGAACATCACATATTCCTATATCCTAGCACATGTGAGGATCTCTTCGTCAAGTTGTCAAAATATGAGAAGAGTCATCCACTCCATTAGAACCACGAGATGACTTCCAGAGAATAAAGCGATAAAGCACCATGTGGCAATATTTTGTTTTACTTAACACAAACTTGTAGCAACTATTTTTAGTTAGTAATTCTTTATAAATAGGGGGATTGACCTTTTATAAAGGGTCGATGGTTTTAGAGGAAAGTGACCCTCTTTTGAGAATTGTAAAGAACTATTTATGAACAACCTTAATTGAGAAGTTCTGTTTAGAACCAGAGACAAATATATATATATATATATATATATATCAAAGGAGTTATGTGATTGGATTGAGGAGGAACTACCAAATTTTATTTCAATGATTGATTCTTTAACAAGTAAGAGTTTTTGAATCTATTGATAAGCTATATGTTTCAATATTTTAGTAGTTCTTTTTCTCTTAATGATGAAAAGAAAATCATTTTGTTAATGTGTGATTGATGGTAGAGTTAAGGAAACTATTTGTATTGCACTCATCTTGTTGCATGCGTATTTTCTTTCAATAATTGTATCGCAGTCACTGTTGAAATACCAACAAGTTAATGCATTATTACTAGACTTGTAATAATTGTGAATATCGTTGTCTTCATGCTTGAGCACGAGGGTTATCCTAGGCTCAACCTTCTTTAGTAGTTAAGAATCCCTTCTATCAATTGGTTTATACCAACACACCTCATTTTATCAGAATCCTCTAATAAAAGAAAAGACAAAAAGAGAATGTTTAATATGAAGGAGGAACTTTCACAAAAAGATATCCTGTCAATTACTAGGTAAATCACATCGATAAATTATCTAGATCAAAAGATCTGGAGAACCATTCCACCATCAAACGCTCCAGAGTCTAATTGGGCCTCTAAGGCATTTTTGGTTCCTACTATTGAGTTAAATGGATCTCGGACCCATCAAAACAATTGACACTAGAAGGAGGGCTAATGAATGAATGGCTAACAATATTTCTGATAATATATTGGCACGAGGTTAGACCCAGGGTTTAACTCTAAAAACACACCAACAAACCCTATCTATTGGCCCTTATGAAAACACTTGTAAAGAAGATGAAGTCTCCCTTGAAGTCACAATAGGGGGGTTGTAGGGAATAGTTGTCTACAACCCAAGGAAATGCAAGATGATTCCAAAAAAACAACACAAAATAGCCTAGATATTATTAACATAATTATGCCTAACTTCGCGAAGTAAATTATATCGTCTTATATTCAATAGGAAAAATAACAGTGCAATAACAGTAGCAAATAACAAATCATCAACCACATGGAACAACAATATTTTGCATGGTTCACCCTCTCCCTAGGGCTACGTCCATAGAACTGTGTTTATTGATTAAATAGATGAAACTATATAGTTCTATCTGTGCACTTAGTTGCATATCCTTCTCTCTCTTCCTCTTTGTTTTGTATCCCTGTGCACCCAATTGCAGAGATGATCTTCGCACCCAGCTGAAGACCCAAAATACAAGAATGCCCTAAAACATAACACTCTTACATCTCAATACCATTCTTTCCTCCTCTCTCAACTCTTCTAGACCTCTATTTATACATCCCATGACTCTTAGAAAACCATGGACCGAAGCCCAGGTTCCAAAGCCCTAGGTGCCAAAACCCTAAGTCTACATAACCCGCATTTTAAAGGACTTCGTCAACATGTTCTTCCTTATTTTCCGCGAGGTGATCCAAAGCACCCATTAGTGTCTTCTTCCGCTTGCTAACTTGTCTATGATATATCTTCTTTTCTACTTTGTCTTCCTTGATCAACGGATTTCTCTCCTTTACTTATGTTGGATTACTGAGATGCAGGGTGAATCAATAATAGAGAAATTTAATCCTTTTTAACCATATAATCCAAGTGTTATATCAATGAAGCATTATCATCCAATAACTGCAGAGTAAATAAGCAATGGACAAATGAACAAACATACACATACACAGTACACCAATGTTTTACATGGAAACCCAAATCGGGAGAAAACCACGAAATGTTTTTTCTTATATGTCTTGAAGAATTACATTCATTGGAAGCACCAACTTCCTTTGTTTTCTAGCTGTAACTGGAAGAAGGCTCTAACCCCCTATTTTCTCAGGCTACAAACTAAGGGAAGCTCCAACTCCCCAATTCTCTGGCTACATCCAGAAGGAGGCTACAACCCCCTATGTTCTTCAGCTACAACCAGAAGGTGGCTACAACCAAATGTCATTGCACCATCCTACCACCCTGAAGTAGAAGTAGAATGATGGAACCACTATCAACCTGTCACTATGAGATATACATTGTAAACCTATACCAATAAATTTCAACAATGCATCAACCATGCATCAACCTATACCTCAACCTATAATCAACCTGTACCATAAAAAAGTGCATCAACCATGCACCAACCTATACCAAATAATATGTAATCAACCTATACCATAAACAAGTGCATCCAACCATGTACCAAGTATGTACCAATCATGTCTCAACTACTCATCAACTATGACTCATCAATATGTACCAACATCATCAACTATACACGATATGTATGTGCCAACTCATCAACTACTTGTCTCAACCATGTACTCAACATGTACCTCAACCAAAAGCCCTCATCAATTTCATCATCCAAATCTGATTTTTAGCTCTGTAATATACCTAGTGTATATGATCACATTCTTGCAAACCTTCCTTAACTTAAACAACAAGAGACTAGCATTTTCATCAAACTTTTCTTTACTCTCACATGCCTAGTTTTGGATTAGTCAACAACCCTAACTTGAAGTAATCATCACTTTGAACTTGTAATGTATAAAGATCGGAAACTGATACACAATGTTATTCAATATGTTTTATGCAATTTTTCTAGGTTTCACTACTTGTAACGTCTCAGAAAAGGATTTATAGCAAAAATAACATACCTTGTTGAATTCTAGCGTATTCTAGAGAGAGACCTTGTAGAGCGTGCCCTGCATGGAATATTTGTTGAATTGATGTGAAACAGTTTCAAATCATACTACAGATTGTACCCTAACGAACACATTTTGGATCAATGAATTTGGATCTGTAAGGAATAAGTTATGACGTTTTTACCCGAAACACCTATTTTTGACTAGTTTCAGGACTAGCCACAAACCCTATTTTCCACGGAGTGTAACTCCCAAAATACAATGACCCACAAGATGAATATTTTAACATAGATATTTGGATATGTTTAATCAATGGGATAGAAATTTCATGGTCTGAATCATTATATAAAAAATGTTATAGCGAAAATGGTGAGATGACCTGTAAATAACATACCTTAGAAAGCACCATCAAAAGAATTTATCCTTCCTTGCATTTTGGCCTTCTTTTCTTCACCTTCCCTTAGAATTTTGTCTTAGATATCCTTGGTTACCTCAGACACATATATATATTCAATATTCTCAAGTGTGATTAAAATGAGAGAGCCTTGCCTCTTATTTATACTCTCCAAGTAGCTTCCTTAAAGACATCTTCTAGGTCACTTGCCCCCACTTTCCTTATTTTAGGGTTAACCCACTTCTAATTTCTCCATTAAATTTATTATTGAAATAATTTATTTTTTATTCACTTTGAATTATAATACACTCGTTACTTCATTTTATTATTTACCTTTCAAAATCTCTTAAACCACTTTGACTATGACCTTTTGGGGCTTCTAGATGACATATGAGGGTCCTCCAACTTCATAAGGCCATAACTCTCAAACCGTGAGGAGTTATGTGATGTTCCACATACCAACAGAAATGTAATGAAATGTACTATCCATATATAATAGTATTATCTGAAAATATATCATAAATCATACTGTTATCCATCAAGCAAACTTGGGTCCATTACCCAAACCTGGGGTCTCGAACTTCTCATGGACATAACTCTCTAACCGTGAGGAGTTATGTGACATTCCACATACCACTAGAAATCCAATGACAAGAAATATTCATATAGGATAGTTTACCTGACAAATTCATTGTCCTTCATCTCATTATTCCACAATTAAGCATGGGTTTTCTTACTCCACAAAGTGTCTTCCCGTGATGGCTTTCACCATAAGGGGACCACTTTAGAGTTCATCCATATTTACTTCTTATCAACCATGACAAGAAAATAATGATTCATATTTACATCAAACAATCTTGGGTCCATTACCCAAACCTTTGTGTTGTGGGGCTTTCTTCAAGGGTTGACATCAATGACAACCAACCTTAATCAACATTCTCCCCCTTTGGCATTGATGGCAACACTCTTATGCAATACTGAAATCATATCACTCATTCTCCCCCTGGAACCATGCCTCTATCCTCTATATCTGATAAATGTTTCTCTGTCCTCTGCATCTGATAAATCTGCTCCCCTTGGAACCATGCCTATAAATCTCTCCCCCTTTGTCATCAATGGCAAAGGTATCTTTCCATCCAAGGTTGCTCCCCCTGATTGAACTGTCCTCTTGTGGTGCTTCCTCGTGTACATATAAGACATATAACATAAGTATTCAAAAATCATTCATTTTGGAGTAGAAATAACTCCAAGTCTTTGGCGAAGATATTCAAAGGCTTCCCGTGGAAGTGGTTTTGTAAATATGTCTGCCACTTGTTCTTTTGTGCCCACATACTCAACTCTAATGTTCTTGTATGCAACCTGTTCCTGTAGAAAGTGATACTTGATTGGAATTTGCTTCATCTTGGAGTGCATCACCAGGTTTTTTGAGATATTGATGGTACTTTTATTATCACAATATATTGGAAGGGGTTCATCATACTCAACCTGTATATCTGTCAAAGTTTGTTTCATCCAAAGAACCTGTGTACAACATGTTGTTGCTGCAATATACTCTGCCTCGGCTGTAGATAGAGATACTAATGATTGTTTCTTACTTAGCCATGATACCAAACACTCACCTAAGTAGAACGCTCCTCCATTGGTGCTTCATTGGTCATCAATACAATCTGCCCAATCTGCATCTGTGTAGGCAATAAGTGATAGATCTTTTCTTTTGGATACCATAATCCAAACTCTTTTGTTCCTTTGAGATATCTGAAAATCCTCTTTACTTCTAATACATGTGATTCCGTTGGTGCTACTTGAAATCGTGCCACCAGTCCAACTAGTTGCATTACATCTGGTCTAGATGTTGTCACATATAGTAAGTTGTCAATCATTGACCTATATTGCCTCTGATCTGTAGACTTCGAATCATCATCTTTTCTCAACTTATAATTGGTTTTCATGGGAGTGATAACTGGTTTGCAATCTTCCATTCTGAACCTCTTTAGCATTTCTATGATATACTTGGTTTGAGAAATAAAAATTCCTTGGTTGCTTTGACGTATCTGAAGTCCTAAAAAAAAGAATAGTTCTCCAAGTAATGACATTTCAAATTCATTTTGCATGTCTTTTGCAAATTTTTGGCTTAACCTGTCATCATCACTACCAAAAATAATATCATCAACATAAACTTAAATTAATAAAATATTACCTTGACTTAACTTAATGTAGAGGTTTTTGTCTGCACTTCCTTTTCTGAACCCTGCCTACTATAGATACTTATCCAGTCTGGATTACCATGCTCTAGGAGCCTGTTTTAGACCATACAAGGCCTTATTTAATTTACATACATAGTATGTGTTCTCTGGCAACTGAAATCCTTCTGGTTGTTCAATGTAAACTTCTTCGTCAAGTTCCCCATTCAGAAAAGCTGATTTTACGTCCATCTAATATACTTTAACATTTTTGGAGCATGCATAAGCTAAAAGTAAATGGATTGCTTCCATTCTGGCAACTGGGGAAAATGTCTCTTCAAAGTCGATTCCTTCAATCTGTGCATATCCTTTACATACCA
>ML778562.1:1676390-1712065 GCA_009831015.1 Picea engelmannii | reverse complement strand
ACCTGTCCATCTTCATTCAATTTATTCCTGAAAACCCATTTTGTGCCGATCACATTCTTATTCTTTGGTCTTGGAACCAATTCCCAAGTGTCATTTTTTCTCTATTTGATCCAATTCTTCATCCATGGCCTTATTCCAAAATTAATCCTTGCTGGATTCTTCAAAACAATTTGGTTCAATTGTAGATAAGATTGCTAGGTGTGTTTGTTCTGGTGAACGGATTTTTCTTCTAGTCTCAACTCCTGCATCTTTGTTTCCAATAATCTGATCTGAAGGATGATTCTTCTGTACTCATTTGCTAAGTTTCTTTGGAGATACTTTCTAAACTTCCTCTTCTGCTTCTGTCGGATTCTCTTCATCTTCATCTTTCTCTTATACTTCTTTTTCATCTTCTTCTTCGAAAAATTGTTCCATTGATTTGTTTTCTTCTTCCTTTGATTCTGGTCTACCTATTTGATCAATTGTTACGTTGATGCTTTCCACAACTTTGTTCAATCTTAGATTGGAACACTTGTATGCTTTCCTTGTACTTGAGTAACCAACAAGTATTCCTTTGTCCACATGAGAGTCAAACTTTCCCATTCTGTCATCTTCTCTTTTGATGTAGCATTTGCTTCCAAAAACTATGAAGTGCTTCACATTTGCTGGTCTTCCTTTCCATAGCTTGTAGGGAGTTTTATCAGTGTTGTTTCTGAGCATTACTCTGTTTTGAATGTGAACTGTTGTATGCACTTTCTATGTCCAAAATATATTTGTCAATTTGGAATCCATTAGCATTGTTCAAGCAATTTCTTGTATTGTCCTATTCTTTCCTTCAACAACTCCATTTTGTTCAGGTGTCCTAGCAATAGAGAATTTCCTTTTTATTCCATGATGGCTAGAGTAGTCCATAAATCCCTTTGAATTGAACTCTCCTCCATTATCAGATCTCAAACATTTGATTCTTGAATCTCATTTTCAACCATTTCCTGGTAGATATTGAAGTTTTCAAAAGCTTCTGACTTGTTCTTGAGAAAGCAAACTGCAGTCATTCTTGTATAATCATCAACTAATAACATAAAGTATTTTTCACTTTTTAAGACCTTTGTTGTAGTTGGTCCAACTAGATCAGTGTGCACAATTTCCAGTGGTCTTGTTGTTGAATATTCCTTTGATTTGAACCCGATCTTTGTTTGCTTTCCTTGTTGGCAATGCTTGCATAAAGTGTTGGTTGATTTCATGATCTGGGGCATTTCTCTAACTGCTTCTCTTTTTTTGACTTTGATAAGGTTATCAAAATTAATGTGACCCATTATTCTATGCCATAGCCAAATTTCATCTTCCTTTCCTAGACAACACTTTTCATTTTCAATTTCACTTAACACATATATGTTGTTTGAAGTTCTTGCAGTTGTACCGACCAATTTTCCTGAACCTTCTTTTATCATCTCACACTTTTTCGAATCGAAAGTAAGTTTATGACCTTGGTCACACATTTGACTCACACTTAGAATATTATGTTTCATATCTTCTACCAATAGAAAATTTTGTGCCTTTTCATTCTTGTTCCCAATTTGGATTGTGCCTTCTCCAATGATTTTGGATGAATTATCATTTCCAAAGGAAACTGATCCACTTTTTCTTTTCATAATGTAAGAAATTTGTCTTTATCACCTGTCATGTGTTTTGAACATCCATTGTCAACATACCAACCGTGTTTCTTCTGCTTATATTGTAGAGCGACTGCGCATTCTTCATTGTTATACTGATCTTTCTTTCTTATCCATGTCATTTTCTGAGGTTCTTGTATGTGACTGTTGTTCTTCTATTGAGGTTCTTTAGGAGGGACTGTCATTCTGTAATCCTTGGCCATGTGTCCAAAATTGTTACATTTGTAACATTCCACTTTAGTGCTTAAAGATTCAAACCTGTTGTATCTTCTTCTTTGTGTGTCACTAGGTCTCCTTGAATAATCCCTTTGTGTATAGCTCTCAAATTTGTTATTGTTCCTATTGTTAGCTCTGCAATTCATAGCTTTATGTCCAAAATTCTTACATGCATAACATAAACCAAAAAATATAGTTTGGTACCTGGGAGTTGAAGATCTTCTGAAAGGAGGTGCTCTTATGAATCCTTCTTCTTCTTGAGGCCTATCTGTCTGTTGTTGATTCTGAAATCTGAATCTTCTTGGTGGAGGAGTGTCCATGTAATCTTCCTTGTATATATTCCTATCCTCTTTGATTGTTTGTGCATATCTCTTTGGATTTTTTCCCTTCTCTGTTGTTTTGGAGGTTGATCCCTTTTCTGTCTTATTGTATCCAAGTCCAGACTTGTCAAGATGAGACTTTTTACTGCTAATAATGTCATCTAGAACTTTCGATCTATTCTGCATATTTTTCTTTTGAATATCCTTTCTTAGTGTGACAACCTCTGCTTCCAAGTTTCCAATGATCTTTCCTTTTCTTCTAGTTGTTCTTTGAGTGCTTCTTCTATTTAAACCTTCAATTTTGTGATCATTTGTTCTAGTTCTCGAGTGTCCTTTTTCTTGTCTAGTTCTGCTTGTAGTTTCTTGTTTTTCTTCTTTTCTCTTCTGATAACTTCCATGGCACACATTAATTCTTCTCGATAGTCAACTTATGCCTCTTCAATTTCTTCTTCGACTTCTTCACATTCTTCTTCGGCTTCTTCATATTCTTCTTCAGAGTCTTCTTTGTCAGAGTCTTTTACTGCCATGAATAGAGCTCTTCCTGTCTCATTGTCACTGACTTCATCTTCATCTAATGATGAGATGTCTTCTTTGGTGTATAAGATTTTCTTGAAAACTTTATTTGTAGTTATTTTGCCTTTATATGTGTGTTTTCCTTTTGAGTAACCTTCATCATTTCTCTTTTTATTATGAGGACATTTGTTAGAAAAAGATCAATACCATCACAATTAAAACAAATTAAAGGGAGCTTACCTCTATACATACCGTTGGTTCCCTTGTTCAGTCTTTTGACAAAGTTGGCCACTTCTTCATCATCTTCTAAGGTGTCACTATTGTTTCTATATTATTCTTGTTCCTTTTTATTTTACTTTGATCTTTTGGATGCCTTGAAGGCTTCTTCTTTTACATCTGGATTTTCCTTCTCAGTTCTCATTTCATATGCTGTGAAGATTCCATGCAGTTCGTCTATGCTTATTGAGTCCAGATCCAATCTTTCTTCTAGTTCTGATATCTTAGGGTTGAATCTCATAGGAAGATATCTTAGTATCTTTTGAACAATTACAGATTCTTCAATTTCTTCTCCCAATCCTATGATTGCATTCACTATTTCATCGACTTGTAATAAGTAGGCTGTGATATCTTCATCTTCCTTCATTTTTAGTTGTTCGAACTGACCTCTGTAAGTCTAAAGCTTTGCTTCTTTGAATTTTGTATCTCCTTCATAAATATTTTGAATCTTGTCCCAAATCTCTTTAGCGGATTTACACTGTGCAACTTTGGTGAATACCGTATCACTGAACCATTCAAAAGTGCATTTGTGTCTTTGGAATTATTCTCACCAAGTTTTACTTCTTTGTCATTTGTTGTTGGAACTGTTGGTGTTGTGTATCCATCTACAATTGATTGCCAAACTTGAAATCCCTATGCCTGTATATATGTCCTCATCCTTATGCTCCAAAAAGAATACTTATGTCCATCAAACTATGGTATTCCATTTTTATATGAGTTGTTACTCTCCATGATATACCTTTCAGTGGTTAAACTGATTTCTGAAGGAACCTGCTCTGAAACCAATTGTTGGATTACTGAGAGGGGGGGTGAATCAATAATAGATCAATTTAATCCTTTTTGACCATATAATGCAAGTGTTATATCGATGAAGAATTATCATCCAATAATTGTAGAGTAAATAAGAAATGAACAAATGAACAAACATACACATACATAGCACACCAGTGTTTTACGTGGAAACCAAAATCGAGAGAAAACCACATAATTATTTTTCTTATATGTCTTGAAGAATTACATTCGTTGGAAGCACCAACTTACTTTGTTTTCCAGCTGGAACTGGAAGGAGGCTCCAACCCACTAGTTTCTCAGGCTACAACCTAAGGGAATCTCCAACTCCCCAATTCTCTGGCTACAACCAAAAGGAGGCTACGACCCCTTATGTTCTCCGGATACAACCGGAAGGTGGCTACAACCACCTGTCCTTTCCCCATCCTGCCACCCTGAAGTAGAAGTAGAATGATGGAACCACTGTCAAACTGTCACTGTGAGATATACCGTTGTAAACCTGTACCAATAAATCTGAACCATGCATCAACTATGCATCAACCTGTAATCAACCTGTACCATAAATAAGTGCATCAATCATGTACCAACCTGTACCAAAAATCTTTAATCAACTTGTACCATAAACAAGTGCATCCAACCATGTACCAAGTATGTACCAATCATGTGTCAACTACTCATCAACTATGACTCATCAATATGTACCAACATCATCAAATATACACCATATGTATGTGCCAACTCATCAGCTACTTGTCTCAACCATGTACTCAACATGTACCTCAACCAAAATCCCTCTTCAATTTCATCATCCAAATCTGATTTGTAGCTCTGTAATAGACCTGGTGTATATGATCACATTCCTACAAACCTTCCTTAACTTTAACAACAAGAGACTAGAATTTTCATCAAACTTTTTTTTAGTCTCACATGCCTAGTTTTGGATTAATCAACAACCCTAACTTGAAGTAATCATAACTTTGAACCTGTAATGTATAAAGATATGAAAATGATATGGAATGTTATTTAGTTTTTTTTATGAAATTCCTCCATGTTTCACTACTTGGAACCTCTCAGAAAAGGATTTATAGCAAAAATGGCATACCTTGCTGAATTGTGTCTTATTCTAGAGAGCGACCTTGTAGAGCATGCCCCGCAAGGAATATTTGTTGAATTGATTTGAAATGGTTACAAAGAATACTACAGACTGTACCCTAATGAACACATTTGGGCTCAATGAATTTGGATCTGTTAGGAATAAGTTATGATGTTTTTCCCCGAAACACCTGTTTTTGACTAGTTTCAGGACTAGCCACAAACCCTATTTTCCACAGAGTGTAACTCCCAAAATACAATGACCCACAAGATGAATTTTTTACCACAGATACTTGGATATGTTTTATCAATTTCATAGCAATTTCACAGTCAGAATCATTATAGAAATTTTTTTATAGAGAAAATGGTGAGATGACCTGTAAATAACATACCTTACAAAGCACCATCAAAAGAATTTATCCTTCCTTGCATTTCGGCCTTCTTTTATTCACCTTCCCTTAGAATTTCAGCCTAGATATCCTTGGTTACCTCAGACACATATAGATATTCAATATGCTCAAGTGTGATTAAAATGAGAGAGCCTTGCCTCTTATTTATACTCTCCAAGTAGCTTCCTAAAAAACATCTTCTAGGTCACTTGGCCCCACTTTCCTTATTTTAGGGTTAACCCACTTCTAGTTTCTCCATTAAATTTATTATTGAAATAATTTATTTTGTATTCACTTTGAATTATAATACAATCCTTACTTCACTTTATTATTTACCTTTTAAAATCTCTTAAACCACTTTGATTATGACCTTTTGGGGCTTATAGATGACATATGAGGGTCCTCCAACTTCGTAAGGCCATAACTCTCAAACCGTGAGGAGTTATGTGACGTTAAACATACCACTAGAAATGGAATGACATGTACTATCCATATAGAATAGTATTATCTAAAAATATATCATAACTCATACCATTATCCATCAAACAAACTTGGGTCCATTACCCAAACCTGGGGTCCCCAACTTCTCATGGCCATAACTCTCTAACCGTGAGGAGTTATGTGACGTTCCACATACCCCCGTAAATGGAATGACAAACACTATCCATATAGGATAGTTTACTTGACAAATACATTGTCCTTCATCTCATTATTCCACAATTAAGCATGGGTTCTCTTACTCCACAAAGCATCTTCCCATGAGGGCTTTCACCATAAGGGGACCACTTTGGATTTCATCCATCTTTACTTCTTATCAACCATGACAAGACAATAATGAGTCATCTTTACATGAAACAATCTTGGGTCCATTACCCAAACCTTTGTGCAGCAAGGTTTTCTTCAAGGGTTGACATGAATGACAACCAACCTTAATCAACAACTTCGTTCCTTCTTTTATGCTTCTTTAACCACTTTGACCCTTCCTCTATTTGTGTGCCTTCCGTGAACTTCATACTTTGTATTTATTCTTCCTTAATCTTTTCTTTCTTCCTTAATAAATGACCAAGGGCCAAAAAACCCCCAACACTCACATGTGACTCATCCCAGGTCACTGCAGGGTTGAACCTTCTGTATTACCTCGACTGCAGACTGTGCAAAGTATCTTTTTATTTATGCTCTATCCCTCCCTATCGTTTGCAAGATGTCTTTTTTGTGTCTGGTACCCAATTTAAACTGCACTTGGTACCTAGAACCTTCTTCCTTTGCTTTTACTGAGCGCTGCGAGGCAGCTGGTTATCACAATACAGCTTCAACCGACTACCATTTACTAAACCATCCTCCCATTCTCCATTAAGAGTCTTCAACTACGAATCTCCACCTTTTGTAACATAGACAACCTTGAATGGTCCAAGCCAATTTGTCCTGAACTTTCCTGGATGCTTCATGAACTTTTTTTCATATAAAAGTACCAAATCTCCTTGTTTAAATGCTTTCTTCTTGATATGTCTGTCATGGTAAGCCTTTTCTCATTCTTTTTGTACCTGCTAATGAAATCCTGTAATGAACCTATCTTCCTCTAGTTCCATCAACTGCGTGAGCCTGTCTTGAACAACGCTAGTGTCATCCATACCTGTAAATGTTGCAATTCTCAAACTAGGAACCAAATATTCCATAAATACCAATGCTTCCTGGCCATAAACTAACTTGAAGGGAGTCTACCTTGTCAACTTTTTGCAAGTAGTTCAATAATCCCATAACACTGCTAGAATTCTCAAATCCCGATCATCTTTGTCAACACTGCAAACCTTAGTCATTGTTGTCTCCAAAATCTTATTGAAAGCTTCGACTGTACCATTCTCCTATGGGTGATACGGTGTGATCTTCTGATGGTGAACTTAGAACTCCTAAGTCAAGGCTTCAATATTTTTTTTAATGAAGTGTGTGCCTTAATCACTCATAAGGATCTTTGGGCATTGAAATTTGGTTATGATATCATCAATGATGAACCATGTAGTTGTAGTTGCACTACAGTCTTTAACTGCTCTTGGTTCTTCCCATCTGGTCAAATACTCTGTAGCAGTGATGATATATCAAGCTCCTGTGCGTTTTCCTGGTGGGTTGATTGGTCCCACAAAGTCAATATCCCATTTCTCAAATGCCTATAAAGTCAACTGAGGTGCTAAAGGCATCTCATCCCTTCTAGAAGGCTTCCCTACTCTTTGACATACATCACAGGCTTTGTAGTATTCCTTAGCATCCTTATGTAAAGTGGGCCACCAAAGGCCAACTTTGAGAACTTTAGGCATTGTTGCTTTCCTTGCATAATGTCCTCCTGCAATGTATTCATGTGCATCTAGAAGGA
The DNA here is from genome assembly GCA_009831015.1 of Picea engelmannii. Lineage (NCBI taxonomy): Eukaryota > Viridiplantae > Streptophyta > Pinopsida > Pinales > Pinaceae > Picea > Picea engelmannii. Next base: position 1,704,459 of record ML778562.1, on the reverse strand, counting down.
TCAATGGTCTTTCTGACTCCATAACACCTCTTCTTAAGATCTCATATGGTCCCATCTTATATAATTGTCTAGCTATAAGTTGAAAATCTACAGCACAGACTACCAACTGTTTCTTCTGAATAATTTTATACTCGCGAGGTGCCATTCCCATGGACATGAACTAGACTATGTCAGTGAAGTGATCATCAACTTTCCTGATGGCCAAAAACTGTGCTTCTGGTAGTGTATCATCCAAACTGGTAGGTTCCTCTCCATGTTCTAACCTAGATAAGTGGTCAGGTCCCTTATCCATTCTTCCTGGCTTGAACATAACTTCAAAGTCATACTCCTGGAATAATAATAGCCATCTCCATATTCTTCCCCCCAACACTGGCTTGTTGAATAAGTACTTCAATGCAGAATGATCAGTAAACATCTTAAAATGTCCTCCCAACAAGTAGTGTCTAAACTTCTGCAGTGCATATACCATAGCTAAGCCTTCTCTTTCAGTGGTAGTATAATTCATTTTAGATGTAGAAAGATTCCTGCTAGCAAAGGATATAGGGTATTCAATATCTCATGTACCTGGTTGTGCTAAAAATGCTCCTAATGCAATGGATGAAACATAAACATGAACATGGAATTCCTTACTCCAATCTGGAAAAACCAAAATAGCCACAATGACCATTTTCTGCTTTAATATGTCGAAGCTCTGTTGGAATTCCTTTGTCCATTGAAACTTACTATCCTTATTTAATAGATTCTTCATAGGTGTTTTTATCTATGCGTAACCCCTAATAAAATTTGTGTGGTATCTAGTGTGTCCCAATGCAGTGCACAATTGTCTAACCAAAGTAGGAGGAGGTAGATCAACAATGATAGAAATCTTGGAAGGATCTACCAAGAACCCCTACTTACACACAATGTGTCCTAACAACACTCCAAAAGGTGAAAATAAAATACACTTCTTCAAGTTCAAGGCAATCTGACATTGCCTAAACTTATCCAACATTAATATCAGACATTCAATATGATTTTTCAATAGACTAAAAATGGTCCAGTCATCAAAGTATACTTCCAAAAACTTATGTAAAAATTCCTTAAATTCTTTGACTTCCACCCTCGAAAAGATGGTTGGTGCATTCTTCAAACCAAAAGGCATAACAGTGTATTGAAAAGAACCTCATTTTGTTGCAAATGTAGTCTTATGTATGTCCTCCTTATCAATTATGATCTGCTGATACCCTAAAAATCCATCTGTGAATGAATAAACTTCATGTCCTCCTACATTGTCTAGAACTTCATCAGTAAAAGGTGTAGGAAATGGATCATGTAAACATGCATCATTCAATTTCCTTAGATCTACACAGATTCTGATTTCTCATGTATTCTTATCTTGGACCACCATAGGGATTATCCATTCATATTCTTCGTCTGGTTCTATAATTCCTGCTTCCAACATTCTATCTAATTCAGTCTTAACATTCTTCTTGTACTTGGGATTAAGTCTGTAAGTCCTCTCCTTGACAGGCCTTGCATCTGCTTTCAAAGGAATCTTCATTTCTCCCATGGGCCCTTTAATTCCCTTCATGTCTATGAACTTGGTTGGAAACAAGTCATGATACTCATGCAATAGTTTTATAATATTACTAATAGTAGCATCATCCCAATAGTCTCCAACATTTTCCAACCTAGGTGCTTTCTCTGTTCCAATATTAACCTTATTAATTTTAATAGGTTTCCCAACAAAAGGTAATTCAATCCTTGGCCCTTCTGTATCTCTTTGTCCTTCAGTTTCTGAAATGTTCACATTCTTAGGGTCATCATCCTCATCAACATTAATATTATAACAACCCTGTAACCGCTGAAGAGGCACATTCCATTCATCTTCTTCTTGTTCAAGAGGCGGGTTAGGTGCCCCCTCAAAGACCTTCTGCCTTACAATTTGTAAAGCCTGATCTACTGTGGGGTACTGACTTTCAAATAGGAACGTAGTTATAAATTTTAGGGTCATACCATACCAATCTGTAGTGACTGAGCACAATTCTTCTTGAAGAAACCAGTTGGTAGGCATAGTATCTAAGGTGTTAGTGAACTGATGTACCCATTGTTCTTTAGGAATGTTGCTCCAGGATTCCTCACAACTTCGCACATGGTCCTTAGGAAAACTCTGACCTGTGTATCGAACTTCACAACCTTCAACTTGGTCTGAAAAGTGCACTGTCAACAAAGTGTGACATTGTACCCACTCTACGATGTTATTCTTATGTGTTCCCCACCATATAGTTGGTGTTGCTTTCAAGTATTCATATAGTGCCAACAACCTTTGTTGTACTGGCACAATTCCTTCAAATTCAAATAGAAATGTCTCTAAATTATTCAACCCATCAAATGTAGGAAGATTACTTACTTATGTGCCAATCCAATAAACTTCCTTATTCAATCTGTCACACCTCCGATTAGAGAATTCTTACATTTTGTTTTTCCATTTTTCCAATTCTTCTTCTGAATCTAACGAGCATGCACTTTCACTTCGCCAACTTAGATTTCCATGTGTTGTAGGATTAATATAATCATGTTGTCCCACTGTCAGTTTATAGATGTTTTCTAGCTCATAGGCGTGGTCTTCTTCTCTTATAGGTTTTTTGTATCTACAACCTTCGTCTAGATCAAGAGGTGCAATGACCCTAAGGCCATCACCTTTAAATGTCATTCTTCTCTTTTTTAGGTCAATAACAGTCAAATTATCGAAAGCCCAATCAATACCCAAAAATGTAGGATTGGGACAACTATCATCAACAATATCGATCACTTCAAAGTCTACAAATTCCCTCACTCCATTGATGTCCATGGGGACATACTCTAGTCTTCCAAAGGGGCTCACCGCCTGCTAATTAGCCATCTTGAGCCTAATAGGAGAGTAAATCAATTTAGTTTTTCCTATCAATTCCCAAGTCTGCATCATTATAAAATTTACTTCTGATCCCAAGTCGAGGACCACATAGTCCATGTCATAGTCTCCAATCTGAGCACTAAGGTGTAGTTCCTTTATTGTCCTCCTTTTTCAAGATACTTGATCCACAACTCTACTCAATAGAGGATCTACTCTTCCAATTTAATATTGTCTTAATAGGTGTTGTAATTCCTGCACAACTCTTTCATCTTTAATTAAATCAATACAAGAAGTCCAAAAGTTTTATTGCCTCTTTTCCTTGTCTAGGTGAGGTAGACTAATCAAATGATGGAGGCATTTCATGTACCCTTACTTTTGGTTGTGTCCTAGAAGAAGAAGCATGTTCACCTACAAATTCTCTTCTTTCTTCTTCAAAAGTATGGTTTTCTTTCCTTGGATCAAACAATGGCGCCTTCTCTGAAGCTCTTCTGATCCCTGATCCGTATGTAGTCTTTCCTGGAGTCACCCTATATTCTCATGTGACAATGCCTCATCTAGTAATAATAGTGATTATGGGTTCTTGATCACGAGGTTCAACTGTTATTAGTTGGACTTGCTGGTTTCCACCTCGCCTTTCCTGAACTTTAGCTAACAATATTGGACAGTCTTCAATGACATGGTCGAATGAATTACAGTAGCTGTAAGTAGTACAAGGGTTCTGACAATCCCTTACCAAATGAAATGGTTGGGTGTAGTTATAGCAAATAATCTTACCTCGACCTTGAACCATGCCTCCTACTTGTCCTCTTCCTATGAACCCACCGTGAGGGTTGAAGTTTCCTCTTCCTGGGGAATTGAACTGGGCAACATTTCCTTCCGACTGTAATTCTCCTTGAATTCTATATGCATCCCTTGATATTTCATGCATGAGGTCATAATCCCTATAGTCCTTCTCATCATGCCCCACAGATTTATAGAATGTACAATAAATATTGGTGGGTGTATGGACATATTTTTTCATATAATAACATTCATCAGGGTGATGTCTAGTTCCACATACCTTGCACCATGGTAAATTATCATGATTCAAAGGGTTAGGGGCTCCAGAGGCCGAGTATTCATTAAATAAACGACAATTCTCTTTTTCATGGCTCTCTGCTTTACATCTGATACACCATATTTCTTCTCTTTTCACTTTTCCTTTGTCTTTATTCACATCTTCAACCTGTAAAGATAAAATTGTTAATTGATTCAAAATCTGACTCATACCTGGACTAGAATCTCCTACAGGGGTTGCTTCTAGTTTCATGGCAATATCTAATGCCTCAGTCTGTGAAATGACCTTTTTTTTCATTAGAGGAACTCTAATATGTGGCAGGAGGGAAACGATGAACCATTCCTTCTGTTGTTCATCTAGAATTTGAAAACTTAAATGGCCTGTCAAGGTCTTAAACCTTTGATCAAATTCCCAAACAGGCTCAGTCACCTTTTGCATGATTTCCTTCAACTTTGTAATGCATTGCAACTTTGACTTAGGCTTCTTTAACTCTGCACTCAACACAACCTTAATGTCATTCAACGATCTAGGTTGTCTAGCTACTGTAGAAAAATTCATATACCAGCTCAGTGCACAGTCTCTCAAGGTAGTACTAAATTGAGCTCTCTTAACATATTCATCGGTGACTTGCTTAATGCTGCATACCGCTTCACATAAGAACCAGTGTTGGTCAGGATCCTCAGATCCATCTCCTCTAAAAATAGGTAACCTCATTTCATCTTCCATTGAACTTCCTTGGTTTCTCGAATGATTTTGTACTAAAATGCTTGTGACAGTACTCTGAGTGCTCTGATTACTCTGGTTACTCTGGTTACTTGGTGTTACTAAAACAACAAGAGTAGTAATAATTACTTCAACTGTAGGAACAGTACCTAAAGTTCCTGGTTCTTCTTGGTGAGGTTCTTCGGTCTCTACTTCCTCTTCCCTTGTGAACTATGAATATTATTCGTTTGATCGCTCTGCTTCTTCTCCAATGAATAAAAATTCATCTTGTGCTAATGGCCCGTAACTCTTCTTAAATAGGTTCGCAAGAGGAATCTTTCTGGATGATATCCCACTACGCATGTGTCTAGCCTTTGTGTCACTGTTGCTGTCTAAATTCTTAAACATTAGATTTAAAATCCAACTGATTATTGTATCTTCAAGATATTCTTCTCATGCAATAACATATTAATATTCAACTTCAAAAAGTGTAGAAACTTTCCTCTAGGTCCCTTGAAGAAATACCTCTCTGCTTGACTATATGATTCCACTCTATCAATGGAAAATTCAGTAATGTATCCTTCAATAGTGTTTTCAAACCAGAGATCCACTTCCCTTGACACAACATTATCAAATTTCTTGACTTTATAAATCAACGTCGATGTCCAAACCACAGGTGGTCTAGATCTAATTTCAAGCTGAGTGTTTGATAATCTGGCTAACCACTCGTATAACTCTTGACGAACTCCTGCAAATAAAATTTCATGTACATCAATAAATATGTACTTTCCCAACCTGTATTTTGTACTAATTCTAGGGTTCTTGTTCTGTGATACAGAGAAGTCCCTTTCTTGTTCCTCTATCTACTTCTGACTTTATGTCTTCAATGGAAACCACCTTGACATTCCCTCAAGAAAATCCCAGCCCCCGCAACAGAACCATTTTTTGGCACAGGAGAAGACCCAGAGTTCAACTCTAACAACGCACTAACAAACTCTAACTATTGACCCTTATGGAAACACCTGCGAAGAAGACAAAGTCTCACCCAAAGTAGCAATAGGGGGGTTGCAGGACAAAAGTGTCTACTGCCAGAGGAAATGTAATATGATTCCAAAACAACAATGCAAAATAGCCTAGAGATTCTTAACATTATTATGCCTAACTTCGCGAAATAAATTATATCTTCTTATCTTCAACAGGAAAAATAACAGTGCAATAACAATAGTAAATAACAAAGCATCAACCACATGGAACAACAAGATTTTATGTGGTTCACCCTCTCCCTAGGGATACGTCCACAGTACTGTGTTTATTGATTAAATAGATGAAAATATACAGTTTTATATGTGCACTCAGCTGCAGATCCTTCTCTCTCTTCCTCTTTGTTTCCTATCCATGCGCACCCAGCTGCAGAGATGATCTTTGCACCCAACTAAAGACCCAAAATACAAGAATTGCCTAAAACATAACACTCTTACATCTCAATACCATTATTTCCTCCTCTCTCAACTCTTCTAGACCTCTATTTATACATCCCATGACTCTTAGAAAACCATGGACCAAAGCCCAAGTGCCAAAACCCTAGGTCCACATAACCTACATTTTAAGGACTTCGCTGACAAGTTCTTCCTTCTTCTCCACGAGGTTCTCCAGAGAAACCATTAGTGTCTTCTTCCACTTGATGGCTTGTCCACAATCTAACTTATTTTCTTCTTTGTCATCCTTGATCAACGACTTGCTCTCCTTTACTTCGTTCCTTCTTTTATGCTTCTTTAACCACTTCGACCCTTCCTTGGTTTGTGTGCCTTTTGTGCACTTCATAACTTGTCTTTATTCATAGCTTGTCTTTCTTCTTCCTTAATATTTTATTTCTTCCTTAATACATGACCAAGGGCCAACATAATATATTTCACATAGCCTATAGATTCAAAACAACCCACATGCATGGCTATTCATTCTCAAGACATTCCACATACAGAGAGTACTCCCAAAATGAGTAACTCACCCCAGCATGAGGAAGAACATGTATTCCATAAAATACCTTATGCTCTTCCCCATAAGGATTTGAACCAATTTAGAAGAATCACAAGAGATTATTCTCGAAAAATTGGATCGTTACACTTAGCCCCATTACTTCCTCATAGAAAACAAGTAAGTAGACCAACCATCAATACCCCTGACTAGGTTTTTTTTCACACAGTAGAAAACTTGATATATTTTTCCCTCACTGAGATTGAAAAACCCCTTAATATGATCCCCAAAACACCAACTAGTAACTACTCTGAGCCTGGTGATTTTGAACCTGATGAGGAAGGGTTTAACTCAGATCACTCAGTTTCAGAATCGAATGACATGGAGGATAATAATGATAATAATGAAGAAAGGGGAAATCTACCTTGAAATAATCAACCTTGGTTGGCCAAAGATGCTTTGGCAATCCTAGGACGAGTACATAACCTCCCTCGACATCCAAAAAATTACTTCCCAAATTCGACCCTGAAACCTCCGGATTGCATGAAGACCATATTAAAAAATTCATACTAGCTATAAGATTGATGAATGTATAGAATGACGACATAGTGTGTAGGATTTTTCCCTATACCTTTGAGAATTCAACCTCGACTTGGTATTTTAACTTTCCTGTGGGGTCCATAACTAGTTGGACGAAGTTTCAAAAATATTTCTTAGACAAATTTGCAGAAGAAACCACCATAGGAGATTTAATGATTGAATTGTTCGCCGCCACCATGAGTTCAAAAGAGAAGGTTAAAGACTTCAATCAACGGTTTACCACTATCCTAAACAAATTTCAACCTGAAGCTAAACCTACTCAGGATTTGCAAATTGAGGTATATACTAACGCTCTCCTTGCTTCTATCTCAATGTTTGTGAAGAGGGCTGCCAAAACGATTGAATTCCAGGATTGAATTCCAAATGAAGGGATGCAAAGAGGGTAAGGTATCACTAGTTAAGAAGGAAGTTCAACCTCCCCCTAGGAGAGGACTTCTCTTGACAAGGCCCCCAGGAAAACAAACAGAACAAGGTTCCAAAAAGGGAAGTGGAGACATAGAATACCTACAACGAATGATAAAGAAATTGTCGAATGAAATCATAGACATGAAAATAAGTGTTGGGGAAGGAAACCAAGGTCAAAGGCCCTATAAACCTTTTTTTTTAAAACCCACCTTTCAAAGTGATTGAACCTACCCCAGCCAACTTAAACATTGACCTGTAATGTAGCATATAACTCTTTTTGTATGTACCATCAAGAGAAACATTATGAAAGAGATTGTCCCCAATGGGCACACACTATGAATTTAATGGTCAATCAGTTCCTAGACGAAGTTTCTCTTACCGAGCAATCAAGTAGATCAGTGGTGAACATCACCGATCAAGAGGAAGTTGAGCTGTTAGAATAAAAAACCATGTTATTATGGGATCTTAACTTGTCGATGCCTCTCGATGATGTATTTGAAGTTCGGGAACCACCCACTGAGGTTTTGGCAGTGAAAAATTGAAGTAAGGGTCAAACAGTCTTAAATGACCTTATCACTGCCCAATATTCGAGAGGAAAACAAATAGTTGATCACTCAAAAGAACCTTTTGTCTCCCAAATAAACCCTATAAACATACATACACGGGAGTCACCCAAGATGGACTACAACATAGTAGAAGACTTAAAGAAGTTGAAGGTTAATATGTCGGTCATGGACATGTGTAGAATTCACCAGCAAAAGGAATTTTTGTTACAGGCCTTAAGGTCAATAGAAGCCCATATAACAAGCATTGACCTAGGTGAGGTCCCATATCCTACATATATAAAGAGAAAACCAAATGTGAACACTTGCTTTGTATAAAAAAGAGGAAAATTGTTTGTCCCACCTTTCCTTTTAACGTTAGAAGTATTCAACAGAAACCTACATAATTGTTTAGTCAATTCAGGGGCATCCTCCAATGTCATTCCATTGTCAATCTGCAATAAATTGAATGCAATACCGCTCAAAAGTGATAAACACATTATACAACTAGACAGAACTTAGGTAAAATTTATTGGGGAACTTAAGGATGTCATAATCAGAATGGATACACACTCGAATTTGTTCAAGTAATTGACATCATTGTAGTAGATATCCCATAAGCTTATGGACTGCTGCTTAGTCAAGATTGTTCCTAGAAATTGATTCGATACTTTAGCACTGATCCAGGTGGATATCGGTGGCCACCCACCTTTTCCAACTGGCTCAAAACAACTTTCTGGCAATTTTGGTAATTTACTATTTTTAGCAGGTTTTCACTTCCAGAGCCGTTTTGAGACCCTAAATGATGTTTTTTTGGAAAAGGGGGAAAAATATGGAATTCCTTCCATTTTACCCCCAAAATGAATCTCCTCGACAAAACCTTTCCAACAGACTATCATATGCCTAAAACGAATATCGTATGCAAACATTACGACCCCAAGAAGTTGATGTACTAACTTACCCAAACGGGGCCCATGTGACTTTTGGTGGTTCATCTCCTACGGTTAGGTTTTTGGATGTCCGGGGTTTTTGGCATTCCTGTTTATTGTAAAAAATGCCTTCAGAGCCTCATTGTAATCATCTTATTGCTAATGAGCGTAGCCGTCACATCTCTTCTCAAAGATACGCTGCCACCATTCCAACAAGCTTGTTTCCACTGCATTTTACAGTTTCAACTTATTTCCTTATTGAATAGAAAACCAGTTTTATTGTATCTCTGTTATTTTGTGTTAAGCACCTGTTAATAATCTGTAGTCATTTCGTTCTGATCATAAAATCCGTATCAGTGGTATCAAAGTGATCTTCTCCTTGTCGTCTTAATGCATGTCCCCAACGAGGTCGGAGTACAAAGAGTTGGGTCTCGTGCTTATTTCTCTTAAGGAAAAAATATCTCACACGCCCAAGTGACCTCTCATCGCAAGAGAAAATATAGATGACGGGATAGGAGATCCTTTCAAACTTTTGATTGAGGAATCCCTCACACAACAAAGGAACAAGATGATGGATAGTTTCGCACAAATCCTTCGACGACTACCAACAGGTGACGCATCTTCTTCAAGCGGAGTCACCTCCCCCTTAAAGGTACAAATAAACTTCGATATTACTATATTTGAAGGTCATATAGACGCAAATGTTGTAGACAATTGGTTGAATCTACTAGAAGGGTATTTTTCTGTCCATAACTTTTCGAATAGTTTTCACTCCTCAAAGCTATTCCCCATGTCAAAGATTGGTGGGCAACTTTCTGTGAGCAAGAGGAAATAGAGGAACCCTCATTATTTATAGTCACAACCACCTAGGAATCCTTCAAGGATGTTATTAAGGAACAATACTACCCTTTCGGAAGTTATGATCACCTGTATACCAAATGAACCACACTACTGCAAGAAAGAGACCAAGCAGTGCCAGATTTCACAAATATCTTCCATACCTTGCGCACCAAGCTGGGTATCAAAGATTCAGAGTGACATCTGGTGCTCAAATATCGTGGTGCTATGCATAGATACATCTAGACCAAAATGGAATTTCTAAACATCTCATCCTTGGGAGAGGCCTACCGATATGTTGTCAAAACTGATCAGAAGCTCAAACAAAAGACACGACAATTTGGTCATGGGAACCCCTCACAACAAAAGCCAGGAAAGGGTTGCCCCAACCCACATTAAAAAGGATAGAGAAAATATGGACAGTATTAGGACAACCAGTTCAATCCGTAAGAAAATAAGGACACCTGAAAGACAAAGAAAGATACCGGAAAGTGGTGCGACTTCCATAAGAGACCCTGGAATAACACTGTTGACTACCACTCAAAGAAGTCATTGGTGGACGAAGTGAAAGCTTCTGAATCAGATGCGGGTTTTGACTCTGAGACAAAATGACAATGGGGAAGATGGATCATTGATGTGACACCTAGTGCCACCGTTGCTACCACCAAGCTCCATCCTAGTGAACTAGACAAGACAGAAGAAGGAGAGCACCTCTTCCATTCACAAATGTGGGTAAAAGGCACCCCGCTGCACTTCATCGTTGATAGAGGTAGCCAGAACAACCTCAGCTCAACAAAGTTCATCAAGCGGCTCACCCTACCGACAATGTCGCACCCACAGCCCTATGCCATTGGATGGCTCCACCAAGGAAGCGATCTTTGCGTTAGCCAAAAGTGATGACTATCATACGACATCAAGCCCTTCAAAGATGAGGTATTGTGTGATGTTGCTGCTCTCGAATTTTTTGATGTTATTTTGGGCCAACCTAATTTATGGAAACATCATTCTATGTATGAGTCTAGGCCTCATAGTGTTATTATTACTTTGAAAATGGAATTTTAAAGGATACCCAAGGCAGCCCCACCTAGTTTTATTTCCTTGATATCTACTAAGCAATGCAGGAAGGTAATCTCTTAGATGGGGAATTTTGTCTTCTTCGTGATTCTCTCTCAGAATAAGAGAAATATCACAATCACATCTAGGGTCTCTGTGGCTGAAATCTCCACACAATAATAGAAAGTATATAATGTTGTCGAAGAATACTCGGATATCTTCTCCCCACCTATCGGGGTACCTCTGCACTACTATGTCAAGCACCCCATCGATCTGACCCCCGACCCATCGCTTCCCAATGGGCCAATCTATCGCTGCTCTCTATTAGAGAATGAGGATATCAAGCAATAGATCTAAGAACTGATCCACAAGGGACACATCCTTCCCATCTCATCACCTTACGGGAGCCCAATCTTGTTGGTACAGAATAAATATGGAACCTAGCGACTCTGCATTGATTATCGAGCTCTGAATAAAATCATAGTTAGAAACCGGTACTCGATTTCTCGAATCGACGACCTCCTTGATAAAATCGCAAGGGCCAAATACTTCAGTAAGATTGATCTAAAATCTGGCTACCACCGGGTCTCGATAGAACAGATAGATGTATGGAAGACCGCCTTCAAGTAAAAGGAAGGCCTTTTTGAATGGTTGGTCATGCCCTTTGGTTTGAAAAATGCTCTAGCCACTTTCAGGAGTATGATGGAAGATATCCTCCGACCATTCACAAATACTTTTGTAGTGGTGTATCTAGATGACATTCTCATTTGCAACAAGACTTGGGATGAACACTTGCAACATATTTAGCAGGTTCTGCACACCCCACAACAACACAAGATATACACAGACTTGGAAAAATGATCCTTCAGCATGGACAGGGTCCATTACCTGGGCTACGTCATTGATCAACATGTCGTACATGTGGATCTAGCCAAGATCCAAGTTATCCATGACTGGAAATCCCCAACCACACTCACTGAGATTTGGATCTTCTTGGGCCTTGCCAATTTCTATTGCAGGTTCATGTTGGGATTCTCCCATATTGCATGGGACCTCATCCAAATAACCAGGGGTGGTGGTAAGGATAAATTTGTGTGTGGTCAGTCCCAACAACAAGTGTTCAATAATTTGAATAAGCGCTTGTGCTAAACCCCAGTACTTTCACTACCAGACCTGCAACATCCCTTTGAGTTTGAGACAGATGCTTTAGACTATGTTGTGGGTGCCACTCTCACTCAAAACAACCACCTTGTGGCCTATCATAGTGAGACACTATCAGGTGTTGTTCGTAAGTACCCTACTTACGAAAAAGAAATGTACTCCATTGTGCAAGCTTGCCTCCAGTGGAGAAATTACATTATTGGGAAGGAGATAGTCATCCACACTGATCATAAGCCACTGCAATTCATGAAGACACAAGGAAAATTGCAGAATCACCACCATCAAAAGTGGTCCAAATACTTAGAGAAATTCCACCTCAACATCAAGTATAAAACAAGAAGTACCAATCACGTCGTTGATTGCCTCATCAGACTACCAGTCGTGACCCTCACCACGGTGCTAGACTCTTTCATCCATGAGACCTCTGGATGGCCCCGACTCTATGAGATAGACCCAGAATTCACCACCACCTACCAAATGTTGGGTGAAAACACAGTTGTCGATATTTTTTATCTTCAAGATGGGTTGTTGTGTCGTCTGGGCCATATCATTGTTCCATCAAGAGAGCGAGCGAAGCTGATCTAAAAAGCCCACTACATTTAAGTGGCAAGACACTTTGATGTCAAAAAGAAATTGGCGATGCTACATAAACATTTCTAATGGCTAAAACTTCAACAGGAGGTCAACAAGTATATAAGGTCCTGCACTGCCTGCGCTATTGCCAAACCGACCACTAACAAACAAGGCATGTACACCCCTATTCTTACTTATGAAAAGCCGTGGGAACCCATCTCAATGGACTACATGTTGGGCCTCTTTTCCACCAAACGGGGAAATGAATATGGTTTTGTGGTTGTTGTTCGCTTTTCTAAGATGGCGATTTTGGCTGCCTACAAGAAGAACATCAAAGCAGAGGCCACTACTAAGCTCTTATTTGAACGAGTCTGGGTACATTTTGGAATCCCACAAACCATTGTCTCAGATCAGGACATTTGATTTCTCAACACATTCTAGTCGAGCCTATGGTCACTGTTGGACACCAAGCTCACCAAATCCACAGCCTTCCACCCCCAGACAGATGGCCAAACCGATGTTGTAAATCGAATGATTGTGCATATCCTTCACATGTATAATTCAAAGCACCCTCGCACATGGGATGAGTGTCTTCCCTATGTCCATCATAGCTACAACCAATCCTTGAATAGCTCAACCAGCCACAGCCCCTTTCAGGTGGGGTTGGGATTCCAACCATTGGGTCCCATAGATGTTGCACTTCCCCTTGCAGTCACCTTGACTGAGTCATGTCCTGCTCCAACTGAAGCTGAAAAAATCCACCCAGTTCATTGAGAGGATCCATCACAACCTCCAATAGGTTCATGATATCCTACATAAGTCCAATGACAAGTAAAAGCAGCGCCATGATCAACATCGGGTGCCACATAAGTTTCAGGTGAGTGACAAAGTTTGGTTGCACTTGCAGAAAGAACACCTTACAAGACCCCATCAGAAGATTCACCCACTCCGTTATGGGTTGTACACCATCACCAAGGCCGTGGGGGGTAATTCTTTTGAGCTCAACATTCCTCCTTTCCTTGGCCTGCACCCAATGTTCAATGTGGATCTCCTTCGCCCTTATTTCCCACCATTATTGGACACCTCAGAAGTAGCAGAACAACTAACACCAATATATCTCAAACCTGACTACATACAATAGGCATCCAGTGATCATATTATGGACACACAAATCAAGGTCACTCGACATCAAAGGATCCATCTTTATTGAGTCTTCAAAGCAGGGCAACTCCTACACCAAGGCAAATGGCTCACTCGGGGCCAAATTCAAAAGAAATTTCCCAATTTGATGGGGGAACCCAATGAAATGGAGACCATTCCTTCCTAAGGAGGGAGGATTGATCTAGGTGGATCTCGGTGGCCACCCACCTTTTCCAACTGGCTCAAAACAATTTTCTGGCAATTTTGGTAATTTACTATTTTTAGCCGTTTTTCACTTCCGAAGTCGTTTTGAGGCCCTAAACGATGTTTTTTTGGGAAAATATGGTGAGATATATAAGTTCCTTCCATATTTCCCCAAAATTGAATCTCCTCTATGATACATTTCCAACGGGCTATCATATGCTTGAAACGAAGACTGTATGCAAAAGTTACGACCCCGGGAAGTTGATGTACTAACTTACCCAAATGGGGCCCCCTTGACTTTTGGTGCTTCATCTCCTAGGGTTACGTTTTTGGATGTCTAGGGTTTTTGGAATTCCTTCTTATTGTAAAAAAGGCCTTCAGAGCCTCATTGTAATCATCCTCTTGCGAATGAGCGCAGTCGTCACATCTCTTCTTAGAGATAAGTCGCCACCATTCCAACAAGCTTGTTTCCACTGCATTTTACAGTTTCAACTTATTTCCTTGTTGAATAGAAAACCAGTTTTACTGTATCTCTATTATTTTGTGTTAAGCACCTGTTAATAATCTGTAGTCATTTCATTCTGCTCATAAAATCTGGATCCAGCATGGACTCGGCTCACCTCTGGTTTCCACTAAAGGGACATACCAACATGATTAGGATCGATAGGGAAATATATCTCAAACATACTATCACTTATTTAGAAGCCTTCAATGAACCCTCCTTGACAGAGTTCCCCATGCTAGGAAGCTACTCCTGTAATTTTTATTTTGGCAATTTTGCTCCTCTCTCGTCTAAGGTACCTCTCACCGAAAACTCCGAAATGAATTTTCAAGTGAATCTACTGGCAACAACAAAAGAAAGCATCTTCTACCAAGAACCTCTATTGGAAACAACAGACAAGGTATACGAAGATGAGGAAATAACTAGGCATGAAGAAGTTGCTAAATTTCACTCACAAGTTTGGACGTTGTACTTCAATGGATCTAAATAACAAGAAGGGTTAGGCGAAGGATGTATCCTCATTGACCCAAAGGGGAAATGGAATTTCTTATCCTACAAACTAGAATTTGAATGCACCAATAACATTATTGAGTATGAAGCTTTATTTAAGGAACTGAAGAAAGTCATAGAATTAAACATTAAAGAACTGAATGTTTTTTGGGACTCAGAAATTATCATTAGGCAAGTGAAGAATATTATACATTGCAATTCACCCCACTTAAGGAATTACCAACAAGAGGTGCATAGACTAATAGAACATTTTGAGGCCTTTAATATTACTGTTGTTCCCAAGACAAAGAATACTCTTGTTGATTCCCTAGCCACTGCAGCCTCGAGTTTATCCCCTTTAGAAGACTATGAAGCTTCCAGGTTCACTGTGGAACTACTCTACAAACCATCAGTACCCAAGAATATTTCTAATTGGAAGGATTTTGAAGGAGATGAACATATTGTAGATTTTGTAACCAATCAAGAGAATTTTAAATATCTGGCTATTTATGATGAGGTATTCCAAGAGAAATTGGTAGAAACCGATTTCCACAAACAGGAGGGAAGAACAAATCACTCAATAATAAACCAAGGTTTCACACGATACCGAAAGGGGTAGCCAATTTGGAGAACCTTTTCGACCTGAGGGAAATATTTAAAGGGTCAAAGAACACAAAGACTGGGAGTTCATGTCCCATATATGTGACTATAAACCTAGGAACCCCGCAAAAACCTAAGAATGTAAATCTAGGAAAATAAGTGTCTAAAGAAGACAAGAAATCTTATCTCAAAATTTTTAGAGAATATCAAGATGTCTTTGCATGGTCCTACCAGGAATTGAAAACTTATCACAGTCGCATTATTCAACACACAATCCTGGTAAATCTAGGGTAAAACCCTTCCAAAAAATCTCAGGAAGTACCATCCATCTCTGGAACCCCTCATGTATCAAGAGTTAAATAAATTACTAGATGTTAATATTATCTTTCGGGTTAGGCACTCTGCCTGGGTAGCAATTTTGGTTCTTGTCAGGAAAAATTATGGGGAGATATGCATGTGTGTATATTTCAAAAACCTTAATAGAGCATCAGAAAAGGATAACTACCCAGTCCCACCCATGGTACAACACTTGCATACCATGTATGGTTCTGAAATTTTCTCACTTCTAGATGGGTTCTCAGGGTATAACCAAGTTCTAGTTTAAGAGGAAGACCGATTGAAAACAACCTTTCGAACCAAGTGGGGAATGTTTACTTATAAACACATGCCCTTTGGGTTGATTAATGCAATAGAAACCTTCCAAAGGGCCATGGACGTAGCTTTTAGGGGATTTATTAACAAATATGTAGTAGTATATTTGGACGACATGACTGTGTATTCAAAGGACAGAAAAGATCGCATCCAACATCTAACCCAGATTTTCGAAAGGTGTAGGAAATATGGAATATCTTTAAACCCTAAGAAAGCTATCTTTGGTGTCGAGGATGGGAAACTACTAGGTCATATTATATCTCAAGTAGGAATTCTCACAGATCCAGAACGAATAAAGGCAATAGCTCAACTTCCCATACCCCATAACAAAAAGGATATGCAATCCTTCTTTGGAAAAATTAATTTTGTGAGAAAGTTCATGCCCGATTTCGCTGAAACTGTCAAACCCTTACAAAATACGATCTGCAAGGATGCATATTTTAAGTGGGATGATGAGTGAAAAGATTCTTTTAACAATATCAAGACTGGAATATCTCAAGCTCTGATGCTGCGAAGTTCTAACTTTAGTAAATATTTTTTCCTATGTACTTTATCCTCTGACCAATCCTTCGCTGTAGTATTGACCCAAAAGGATGATGATAAAAATGAGGCACCAATATCATTCATGAGAACTAATCTCCAAGGATCCAAATTGAATTACCCTGCTATAGAAAAACATTCTTATGTAGTGTAAAAAGATGTGAAACATTTTAGATCTTACATCCTAAAAAATCACAACAAAATCATTGTGCCTCACCCCGCAGTCTGATCCCTATTCACTCAGCAAGAAATGGGGGGAAAAGGGGGAAATTGGATGGCAGTTGTCCAAGAATTTGATCTAGATATAAAACCTGCCAAATTAGTAAAGGGGCAAGGCTTGTGTAAACTGGTCGTAGAAGCCCAGGATCGAATAAATGAAGACCTCGGGTGGGAGAATGAATTATCATTATGGTGTAGTGAAGTTTTATACACCCCCCTAGGGAAAGAGTCTTGGTATGGAAAATTTATTTACCTCTTGCATCATGGGAGTTTCCCAGAAAAACTAAGCCCTAAGGAAAGGAGAGCTCTCAGGCTAAAACTTGCGCAATATCGCCTCGTAAATTCAACACATTTCCTCGTAAATTATGATGGATTACTTTTGATATGTCTCAAATGTGAAGATGAAAAAAAGGTTCTGAGGGAGTGCCATGATGGCCCTGCAGGTGGACACTTTGCAGGGAATACCACAACTCAAAAAATATTAAGAGTCGATTATTACTGGCCTACTCTATTAGGGACACTCATACATATGCTAGGAACTGTAAATATTGTCACATGAGCATGGGTGGAGAAAAGAGAGAAACTGACCCACTCAAACCAATGAACATATCTAGACCATTCAAGCAATGGGGGTTAGACGTCATGGGGGAGATTACCTTGAATTCCTCAAAACAACATAAATACATATTGACTGCTACAGACTATTTTACGAAATGGGTAGAGGCCATCCCTCTAACTCATGTGAATGAAAAGGTTGTAATCCAATTCATAGAAAAACAAGTGATCACAAGGTTTGGGATTCCTTCCATTCTTGTTTTTGACAATGTTTCTTACTTTTCTTCTACTCTATTAATATATTTTTCTCTAGACAAAGGAATCATAATAAGATACTCTGCAAACTACTATCCACAAGGGAATGGGGTGGCATAATCAACTAATAAGAACCTAGTGAGGATCTTGAAGAAAACAATTGTAGACAATTAGAGGAATTGGCATAACTCACTTCATAATGCCTTAGGGGAAGATAGAGTAACACCCAAGGAATATATAGGAAACTCTCCATACTTTCTGGTATACGGACAAGAGTCCATTCTCTCAAATGGTTTATATCTTTCGTCACTTCAGCTTGCTCAGGTTTCAAGAGGACAACCCTCATCAATTATTCAACAAAGAATTGATACCCTCCTCATGCTTGAATAAGAAAAGGAGAAATAAAAATTGAATTTCGTCGTTCATCAGTATATAGTTAAAAGATGGTTTAATAAGCATAAGGCCAAAGAGAAGAATTTTGAAGTAGGAGACTTAGTCCTGAAATGGGATAGAGAAAACGAACATAAGGGAAAACATTTGAAGTTTCAGAATCTATGGCTTAGACCTTTCCAAGTATCCGAGAAAATTGGGGTAGGTACGTGTCGGTTTCAAAATATGAGGGGGGAACCTGACACCCTCCCGGTGAATGGCCAAGCCCTAAAACAATATTTCTATTAAAACAAATGTTTGTGTGTCTTTTCATATTATATTCTTATTAGTATAAATGTGTAGGTTTAGGGTAGACTGATTGCAAAGTCCTTTTTATTCATGTCTTTTATTTTTGTTTGGTATTTTCTTGTAATAAATTTGTGTTTCGTAAAACATTGGTTGACCCAAATAAATATGGTGTAGCAAACTCTGCTCCCAACTCACGCTTATGTGCAACATAAGAAACGATGGACAATTACAAATTTATTCAAGGAGATCTATATCTTGTCTTTGCAAAATAAATGACCTTAGTAAGTGATTAAGTGTCTGCCTGGTGGTATGGTAAATCCCAAAGGGAAATATGACAAGTTGGAAAGGACCACATCTACCTCTAGACAGAGCTAGGAAGAATTTCACATTAACCATTTCATCTTCCAAATAACAGATGTCCTCCTCTCCAAATCGCTCAGGGAATTTCTGCCAGAAATAAATCAATTATATTAAATTAGTGCAAAGTAGGAGAGGATATGCAGATAACTCTGTCGGGTCTATGGACACTCGTTGCCAGCGGAGCAAGGTCTTTGACATCGGGGTGAATCCGTCGGGGCTATGGACACTCACTTGCAGTGGAGAAACATCGTAGTAAGTGAATAATGATAACTAAATTACCTCGAGCCAGTGAATGCCTTACCTAGATCTTGTCAAAAAGGGGGTGTGGGTCATGGTCAAGAGGAATGAAGGTGGGATAAGGGTTAAACTCCATAGGCTGACCTGGATTCACGAACCCAAGAATTTATACATGCAAGGATAGGAGATACTTTGTTAAAAGCAAAGCCAGTTGGTTTCTCAACTGGATTCTGAATGATCTAAGCTCGAAGGAAGGAACATAGATTTTTCTTTCTCCCAGAGAATCACCATTTGTTGAGCACTCAACACACCCTAAAATATTTTATGAAATTTTGTCTCTTTTGGGTACCACTTGTTTTCTTTTGTTCTTCTTTATGAATTGAGTCCAGTATGGAGGGATCGCTAATTTCTTTTGCATGCCTCTTCATCGATCAAATTGGATTTGTTTGAACCTGTCAAAGTGAAACCTTTGTGTCTAAAAAGAACTTGGAATTTTAAATAAGACTCTGTAGCTAAAATTGTGACCTGCGCGCTTATGTTTGGCGTCGGAAAAAATCCAAGCAAGTAAATGACCACATAGTAACAATAATCATCGATCGACGATGTATCATCGACATCGGTAAAAACATGAGTAGATTTTCACTAGTTGTTCGCAAAGAAGTTTCTGGAGGTGGTCGATCTCCCATCGGTGTCGAAGAAATATGAGAAGGGCTAAACATTGACATAGGCCATGTTGAAGCTCCAATAGCCAATTACTAATTTGTTTGTTTTGGGTCGGTGAATTCTCAAAGATTTAAATCATGGAAAATTTCCGCATTGACACATCTTCGATCACCGATCCCAAATGCATTTTTGGCATCGACAGGTTTTGAGGGGGTAATCTGGGACCAATTTTTTAAACTTATCGTCAATCATAGATCCTTGATACTTTTTTGGCATTGGTAGGGTAGGACATGTTTGTTAAAATGCTTATCTAATGAAAATATATTATTCTGAATAACATGATTAAAGAAAGACGCCAATCTCAAACACCAAGTGTCTCTGTCACGTGGGCATTTCCTACGACTTAGTTTCATCCAGAGTCATATTAGGTTTCCCTGTGTCCTTGTCACACTTCCAAGTCAGCATCTCCCCATCATCATTGTATGAAAATATGGATCAGTGTTAGAGGTTTTTCCAAGAGATATCAACGAACATTGTCCAAAGAAAAGCGTCGACTCTCGATTCACCTGTTAATTTAGTGGAATGATGGGACGTTTTCAACACACAATAAGATCAAATTCTACCATTTAATAGGCTAGTTAATGTTTTTCTCTGCATACGTTGCTACCCCATGCACTGATTGAAAAAAGGGAATTTTAAATCGTCGATGAACCACATTATATCCCGTGCCTGCACCACCAACCTACAACTGCATTTAATCTTGAACATAACGAGGACCTGGTGGCAGATTTTGTAGAACCGCACTCATACCCCGAATTGAATAAATGATGTGACAAGGTAAGTATTATCTCCATTTAAATCAATAATATAGATTCGAACACCTCCATTCTGCACACAAGTTTCTCATTTCCATAGCAATCAAAGAAGCGAATAAATAATCTCAAGAGTTGTGTTTGATTCTCAGAAATTTCAAAAAACGAGGTTAAGCTAGTGCGAAAAAGAGGTATGGGTTAATGTTTTCTATTTTTTGGTGGTTAAATTTTTGTATCATCATTCTATTTTCAATACAGTGTACAACTTTGTTCTAGCTGGAGGGAAAAATGCCTCCAAGGAATCCAACGACTAGATGCTCACCGAGGGCACCGAAATTAAAGGAAGCAGAGATTGGTGAAGGATATTCTCCCGGCACTGCGAGGTAGTTGGAATTTTCTCCCAGAGTGGAACTGGTCATTAAAACATTGAATAAGAAGGCATTTATTCAACCTCCCAGTTTTGGCGATACAAAAGAAACCATTGGATCAAAGATGATGCTCCCACAATGGGGATATTTGTTCAATAGAATCAACCGGGAAGATTACTCAGAGTTTATTCCCCACAATGACCCAGATGTAAGCGTGCTCGATGATCAGTTTTTTCTAAATATACAACAGTCATTCTTGCATATGGTAGCCCACAAAACTCTAGTATTTCCTTGCATTGAGACTCTAAGTTGGATAATCTACCACACAGACACGCAAAATTTCCTAATCAATCATGAGAATGTCAGATGTGTCGGAGTTTTTCTTTCGAAAAAGGTCCAGAAGTATTACAAGATTAGGGACCCGAAGGAATGGTTGAACACGGACTTTGTGGTGAAGTTATATGAATTACATGACACCATCTAATTAATGGCCTCCTCATGGAAGGAAGACAATAAATTTACAAACTGGGGAAATGGCTAGTACTGGACAACAAATCGGAGGGAGCCATATATCTATTTAATGGATCTAATCTGTCGATTATATGGAGAAAAAGACTGTGCCAAGTTATTGGAGGCATGGATGCCCCTGGCATACACTGTGGCTATTTCAGGGAGTATCTTCAACTGAGGAGAAATTATCTCCAATCAATTGAGCACTATTATACCGTAGGCCCAGTTAACAAAGGAGGGAGAAGCGCCCACTTTTCACATGGCCTCATATCTTCTATATGTAATATGCGCAAGGAATGTCTTCACCAGTATGAATCTAATCTGGAACATCCCAGAGGTGCCTATACATGTCTACTTCAACATCCTATGGGAAAACAAGTACAAGAAGTCTTATTCTCTTATTTGCGATGAATTCATTGCTCGGATTTATTTCATTATATTTAAAAAGGAATTCCCAAGGTTGTCTGTAGTAGCCAAGAAAATGATTTTGAAAGTATTCCACTAGTACCTAGATGAAAGCAAAACCTATATCAGGGTGTTTGGGGCCACCGGAGCACCACATTTTCTCCCTTCTCACGTCCCAGAATGGATCATTGTAGGAGAAATTTTTTATGAGACTATCATGTAGAGATATAACGCCACTATGGTTAAGGACAACAAATGTGCATTCATGCCCTACAGTTTCCATGTATGGTTTTGTATAGTGAAGGACACTGCTCAAGCTAAATAATAGGGTTTGAGTCAGCTGGAATACAAGTTCACAACATGTCAGTTTTGCAAGCATGAACCTAAAGACCTAGTTCTCCAACATGCTTCACAAGTCTCTTCCTGCTGGCCATATGCGCATGACAAGTTTGAAGATGAAATTTTTATAGAATGTGCTCAGGATTGGGAGGAGGTATTACAGAGAAAAGATGACCCGAACATGACTAGGTTCAAGGCTATGAGTATGGATGATCAAGTAGAAACAATAGAACAAATTGCTCAAGAAGATCTCGGGGTTAGAGAATAAAACAGAGCAGAAGAAGCCACAAATGCACAAAGGAGGGGGTTTATGTTTCCATAAGGAGCCTAAAGAATCATCGTCCATCTAGAGAATGATCCACAACTAGTAGAAATGACAAGGATCACACTGGTCAACCCAATCACAATCAGAGAAGAGATAAGTGGCTCAAATTCAATACAGTTGGAGGAAACCACTAGTCTGGAAAATCCCAAAGTTCCATCACCACAGGCTAGATCAACAATGACCATTCCAACCCAGTATGAGATTCCAAGAACACCAGGTGAAACGGGTGTGCCTAATCCCCTATTTGATCTAATAACCATCTATGATGATAAACAGAGTTCATAGGTCTCACTTTTAACTCTGATACCAATTACAAAGGAGAAATAACCTGGGTGGAAATTGGCCCCAAGTCCCGATGAATCAGTTCCAAACCATCCACAAGAGACCATGAGGCCAAAAGTATCTTAGATACTGAGTTTCTCAACCTATCGGGGACCCCAAAAGACAGCTCTAGGGAAGAGTTATATTCAGGTGGGAAAATAGATGAATTGCAATATCCAGAGATCAACACCTCGACAACTGGTCACCAAATAAGTATTGATCCTATCACTGACTCTTTAATTTTTGTCGATACCTCACCAGTCGATGAACACCAGATGGAGGTCGAGCCATTAGAACATAGGGAATAAGTACAAGAACTAGTCCTAGATAAAATACATACAATAGGAATCTTGGGAAACACTGTGACCTGGGGAGAACAACAAATCCCTGAGCCCGTTGATGAATTCATCGATATATAGGTGATCGTTTACGATAGGAAGAGGAAACATATCATGAGAAGGACCACCAAGAAAAGAAGACTCAGGCTGGATAGCTCAATTCTCATCACCACGGAGGAGAAGCTACTCAGCACAAAACATGTGAATACATATGAGCTCATCAGCATAGGGATGGCTATCACTGATTCCACGTTGGATCGAGAAAAGAGAGATAAAAAGGAATTGGTCATTGCACTGAAAGATCTAGACCATCTGCACCACTTGGAAAAATATTACCAAGACTCAATGCATGCCACACTCTTCCTGAAGAGTGAGTTCCAAGATGCATATGCAAAGTTCACAAGCGAAAGACATATTTTCATTGCATGTGTAGCCGATTATCAAGAATATGCCCTTATGGCACTTGAAACATGTAAGGATGTGGAAAAATATTATGAAAAGGAAAACCAAGTTGTAGAAAGAATTGATTACATCAGCACAGTGTAGAAGGGCTGAGATGTGAAGGAGGATGGAATTCGAGTGCTGAGGGATAGAAACATCTCCTGGATCAGGAAAGCAGTCAAATACTGGATAAGTATGGCCAAGGAACGTCAGCAAGAGGTACAAAAGAAGTGGGTCGAGTCTGAGAGAGGCTAGGAAAATATCAATCGGGAGATGAAAAACATTGGCCTTTCAGAGTTCGACTCACCTGAAGACTTTGTCGACTTGCATGACATAGTCAAATGACATGCATAATAAGACTCAACATGCGGGGTGAATATCACACAGGTGGAAATCATGAAATCGGGTCAAATACAAAAGTTTATGAAACATCCAATCAAGGATCGTTCAGTTCTGTAGCGTTTGAGTGCAAAAATCATCAAATACATAGAACGGGAAGTAGAAGTGAAGGAAACCCTTTCATCCCCAATTAACCAGCACATATTCCCATATGCTAACACATGCATGGATATCTTTGTCAAGTGGTTAGAATATGAGAAGATTCATCCACTCCAGTAGAACGACAAGGTGATTTCCAGAGAACAAAGAGATCAAGCGCCATGTGGAAATATTTTGTTTTCCTTAACACAAACTTGTAGAAGTTATTTTTAGTTAGTGATTCTTTATAAATAGGGGGATTGACCTTTTAGAAAGGGTCGATGGTTTTGGGGGAAAGTGACCCTCTTTTGAGAATTGTAAAGAATTATTTCTGAGCAATCTTAATTGAGAAGTTTTGTTTATAACCGGAGACAAAAAAAAATAAATTATCAAAGGCGTTATGTGATTGGATTGAGGAGGAACTACTTCCAACTTTTATTTCAGTAATTGATGTTGTAACGAGTAATCAATTCTTAATTTATTGATAAGCTATTTGTTTCAATATTTTAGCATTTCTATTGGTCTTAATGATGAAAAGCAAATCGGTGCGTTAATGTGTGATTGATGGTAGAGCTAAGGAAACTATTTTTCTTGTACTCATCTTATTGCATGCGTGTTTTCTTTCAATAATTGTATCTCAGTCACTATTGAAATACTAGAAAGTCAATGTATTATTACTAGACTTGTAATAGGTTTGAATATCGTTTGTTGCATGCTTGAGCACAAGCGTTATGCCAGGCTCATCCTTCTTCAGTAGTTAAGAATCCCTTCTATCAGTTGGTTTATACCAACATGCCTCATTTTATCGGACTCATCTAATAAAAAAAGGACAAAAAGAGAACATTTAATCTGAAGAAGGAACTTTCACAAAAAGATATCTTGTCAATCACCAAGTAAAGTCCATCGATAAATTAGCTAGATCGAAAGATCTAGAGAACCATTCCACCATCAAATGCTGCAGATTGTAATTGGTCCTCTAAAGTAGGTTTGGTTCCTACTGTTGATTTAAATGGATCGCAGACCTCTCAACAGGAATCATCAGTGATTTGTGCCCATCATCCATACTATGATGTTGTTCAC
The DNA here is from genome assembly GCA_009831015.1 of Picea engelmannii. Taxonomy (NCBI): domain Eukaryota; kingdom Viridiplantae; phylum Streptophyta; class Pinopsida; order Pinales; family Pinaceae; genus Picea; species Picea engelmannii. The sequence goes on along the minus strand of ML778562.1, from coordinate 1,679,248 downwards.
CAAGCTCGTAGATGTACTTATCTAGTATTTTCAAGAGGTCCTCTTCCAATGTGGCATCCAAATGATTTCGAGGATGGCGTCAAACCTCCATTGAATCCTAAATTTTCCACCCCACCAATGGATCATCAGAATAGTCTACAAGATCCTCCTAAATTCCCATCCAGTGAGTCAATGGAATATACATTTTGAAGGTACCCTAAGCCAATTGTTGAAGAGTATGTCATAGAACTTCCATCATATAATATATATCTATATATTAAAAAAAAAAATGTAAATTTGTATATATTTATTAAAGTTCATAATAAAAATGAATAGAGAAAGTCCAATTCCGAACACTAAATTTAAGATTCTTTTGTCTTTTCTAACTTTACAAAGATTAAATCACTTTACTATATCTATGTACATGGAAAAATAATGTAAAAAAGTGTATATAATCACTACCAAGTACTAAAAACGAGAAAATAACTAAGACACAATAATAAGGGAAAGGGGATAAAAGAAAACAATTACAAATAACTAACATTAGTCAGTTGTACTTTCCACTTCCCTTCTCAATGTTATAAGTGTGTTTTTGGAATGTAAATGTTGATGCATGTATTAATACAAAATCTCATCTTATAACTTTCCATAATTTTTATCCTTATTGCTATTTTGATATCTCATGATTTCCATCCATATATTTTAAACCATTATGCAGAGAGGTTATAACCATTTTTGAGAGAATGACATTAGGAGGGAATTATGGAAACACACCCGCTGCGGCATAATAAATTTTTCTCCTTTTCTCGAGGGACAGAATCCCCAAAGTCCTACGGGGCTTAGCGCAGGCTAGCTCTTCCCTTTTTCCACCTTCATGTGATCGTTGACTATGACCACAGGCCAAACAACTAGGCACCTTTTCGCATTTCACGACTCGGCGATATAAGTGAGTCGAGTCTTTCGACTCTGCAAACCCTGAAATGCCAAAGTGTCGAACAAGCTTCGATCATCAATTAACCCCCTGGGCTATGCCTTGGCCAGTATGACCACTTCTTATAAGACCGCAACCTTATTCCCTTCGAGACTTATCAATACGAGAGCTCGACCTCTTGTCAACGGGACTCCCGAATTCCCGATTTTCGATTTCTCGAAATGGCCTTTGTCACATTAGCCCTCCTAGCTATTCCTTGATCCAAGTGACCACTCCTCATAAGACCTTCGTCCTATTTCTTTCGGGATTTATGAATACGAGAGCCCGACCTCTTGTCAACGAGACTCTCGAATTCTCGATTTCTGATTTCTCGATGGACTCTTCCTTTCGAGACTCTCCAAAAATCCTAGATTGATGCCACATGTCCTCCCTCAGATGGACGATCCTCGTCATTTCATGATTTTGTGACTTGCGACCCCTAGTGACACAAATCCTCTGTCAATTCGAATCCTCGGTATCCAAAATACCGATGGACTCTCGATCTCCACCATGTGTCCTCCACAGATGGACGGTCCAAATCTATTTCGAGACTTCCATTGTGAAGTTTCTCGACCTCTCATCATCAATACTTCTGAAATCACGAAGTCCGAAATCTCGACACCAACTCCTCTTTCAGGACTTTCGCCTCTGTTCATGAGGGCTTAACCCTCATGCATCTCCTGATAGATCCAACGACTGTTGGGTTTTCTAACTAAGATCTGACGGTTCAGATCTGTCACACACTGTGCACTCTCCCACTGCTCCCGATACGTGGAAAAACCAATGGTCCAGATACTCCCACAGACCTTGGGGATCTACGGTCCTAATTTCTTCTCTACTCATGACGATAAAGGAAAAAGGGTTAAGGTATTTAACACCCTCATTTCTTCCTCCAATCTAACGGTCATGAATGACAGCAGATCTTCTGATAGGATATCATCCGTTGATCGATACTTATCCCTACGCTACCATTTTAGAATTTCAAGAGAATCATTCTTCCTCGTACAGGGTTACTAAGACTTGCGCCTTCAAATCCTTTTCCAGGTTCTTGGTGAGATTTCCAAGAAGGGTGTCTCTATGGGGAGATCTATCCAGGGTATTACCTGAGATGGATAAGGGTATAGATTTCCTGAGAACAGACTTGAAGTCTGACTTAGATTGATAAGAATATAAATAGAAATTATAAAACATAAGCCATACATGGTCTTTCCATTATAAGCATGAAACCACCATTTCTGGTCAAAACACCACACAGACAGTCTTATACTCAAACCATTCATAAATTGCACAGACTATGAGCATACATATCAACATATAAGCTTAAAGATACAGGATATAAAACACTTATCAGAAATAACACCAGGTGTGATTGCAACTGCTGAGAGGGGTGCTCGTTTCCGCCCAACTGTAGGCTCAACGACTCCCAATGGATTTACCACTAGCCACCCCCGAGATGAGACCACGATGTTGCGAGACTGTGTCTCTGTTTTCCAGTGAACGAGAACGAAGGTTACTCTCCTTCTTCTCTACTATCACTCACTCTGTATTTTTCCAGAGTTCTCCTCTTTCTCTTTCCCTCACATCTGCCCTTGATCACCCACTCTTCCTACCTTTTCTCCTTTTGGATAGGTTGTGTGTGGCACGATTTTCCTCACGGTGGTCAGGTCTGAGGACTCTATGGATGGGAATTTCACCCCCATCCCTCATTACTCGTGAGGAGCCATCTACCTACCAACCTGGTGAGTCATTTAGTTCGGGGCTAGCGAGCCGCTCTTGGTTCTCTTGGCCAGTGAAGTCCAAATACGGTATTGGTTTCGGTGGAAGTTAACGCCACCTTTCCAGGTGCCTTCCACCACCTTTCTTCAGCCATCGTGGTCTCTTTTTCATCACATCCCCCTCTCAGCAGTCC
>ML778562.1:1653470-1674950 GCA_009831015.1 Picea engelmannii | reverse complement strand
GTTTTAACAAATGTGCCACTATCCATGGCCACATTCATACCCAATGCATTCTTGCATTGATTTCAAGTTCGTCACACTTTATGACCGGTTCTTGGCCATGGGGTGTTAGAATTTAACCGACCTTTTCCTCATATGGTTTATTCATTTTCATTCATTCTTACAACAGTACCACGCTTCCTGCTATAGGATAATCACAACCCCAAATTAGTACATATTAAACTTAAAAGCTTCGCATGAATGCGCCCACTCATTATGCATTCATTAATAACCAAGGTGCCAACACTCATGGCCACCCAAATTTGGTTTTCTCTAACACCTATACTACGTGGGTAGAAATGTTGGAAGGTCCTCCTTCCTTAATGAGAAATCCCTTGCCTATCCTTTATGCAAATATGCATTTCCTGAAAGTAATTCCATGCAACGTGCTATCTATGAGCACTTTTGTTTCCAATCGTTCCTTGATTGGTCCATGTGTTCATGACATATCAGTTCATGAATTCTTCCAAGGGTTACAACTAGTGTTTACTACCAGAGGTTCATACCTCCATTATTCAGGTTCTCCTTCCTGAATCATACCCTACTTGGGTATCCAAGGCATACAACTACCCTTTCAATTTTATGCAATAATAAAATATTTTGGAAGGGGTTCTTACCCAATCCCTTCATACCCTATGCCACACAGTCATGAATATCTTTATACCGGCCCTTGGCTGCTAGCACCCTCTCTCTGTTCTCTACCTTATCAGTAGTGCTTTAGCAGGATTTTCATAGTCCCGTCAACAACCTTTCGACCGTAGCCTTTCCATGGTCACCCTCTGCTTGAGGTTGTTCATTATTGGAAACTATCTTTTTGAACAGTTCCTATATTATTCCTTTCTACACATGAAATACACCATAGGCATATTAATTGTCATGTAAATTGAAATGCACATATCATAGCGTTTAATTAATAAAAAAAAATTCAAGCATGTCTAGCATATCTGTATGCACTTCATCACATTATCCTTAATGTTTTTCATGAGTGTAACACAATAGTTCTCAATCATTTTCATAGCATTACAACCATCATTATTATGGCATCAAAGCATTTTCATTCATCAATGTACTAGCTTTCTCATCCCATAGAAACGTAATGCACAGCAAGGGAAGAATTGAGGGCTCTCCCCTTCTTCCAATTCTTTCTACATCGCCTGGGGATTTTCAGCCTAGTCAAGTTATCTATAAGGTCTCACTGCCTCTCCTTAATCACAGCTTCAACCAAGATGTATCAATTAAACATACCCATGTATTCATTCAATCATACTCAGGGGTTTACTAGCCTCTTACCAACCATACTAGTTTCCACGACTACTCTTTTTCTGAGCAGCCCTGGGTTAGGCTCATCCTAACTCTTAGGATACTTCAGCATGCTTCAGTAGCAACTCTTTTCTCATAATGAATCATGAACATGTGCATCCTACACACTACCATTCAGTTATCAGAATTGGTCAATATTCAGTTGTTAGTGTTCTATTCCTTACATGATACTTTAAAAATGTAATCCAGGATTCTTATACATGGACATGCCTTGCAGCCCATTATCCAACCTTCAACAATTATCAAGGTTGTGACTATGTTCTTCTGACAGAGACCTTATACAGTTCCTCCACCGGGAACTTCTTCAGCATGCAACTTCCTTGTTGCACATCCATCACCACTTGTGATGGCCTCAACCTTGAGTTAGCCTTTTTGGTGGTCTACCAAATATTCAACTTAAGGAATATAAACATGCATCTTTGTTAACTTACATCTATGGTGTACTTAACCACTTTCATAATCCTAAGCCTGCATGTAGCCATCGTAGGTATATTTCATAGCCTACATACATTTCCATTTTATTTTATTATTTTTTTATTATTATTTTTTTAAATCAGTCATCTCAATATTGTTCATAGTCCTTCTCAGGTGATCTTCAAAGGCATAAAATTTTTCCTCTTATCATGACATCAGAGTATCCTCACTCATTTACTCTTTCATTTAATTGTACTGGCTTTTCCTGGGGGAAGGGAGTACATTCCCCTTAAGCTATCATTCAAGACGGAACCTTCACGACTCTTCAGAATAGAGTCAACCATGCATCCATGGTATTCATTCAATTTTTTTGGCAAGTGTAATTCTTGCCTCACATTTCACTCATCAGGGCCATCATACTAGGCCCCTAGTATACTTATACCCTTACATCATACATGTGCATTACTTGCACATTCTATATCATTCATACCTTACTGGTATGAGTATCAGGCTTATTAATATGAAGCTCCTCAGTGCATTAAACTCATGCACTATTCATCATACTAGATTACAGCCTCTCCTCATGCGACCACTGACGGTGGTCATGATCCTAATAAAAAGGCGCTTCGCATTTCGCGATTTAGGAATTCCTGTTGCAAGAAATCTCTGTTTCCTAGATTCCTGAAATTCGAAAACCCAAAACTAAGGTTTTCTCGGCTCTTTCATCCGCATGACCCTTTTCTCAGAACCTGGGGTCAATTCTCAGACACGTGTCAGGATCCCGTATTTCGGCGAATTCGTGGACAACTCTCCACCATTTCCCAAACTTTTGATCCATGCGGGCCTGACAATCTAGATCCCATGGTCCAGATCTCTCTGGAAATCAACGGTCCTGATCAAGTCCCAACTTTCCAACCAATGGTTGTGATTATGTCACGATTTCGCGTTTCGCGACTTTGGGACTTCTATTGTGAAGAAACTCGACTCCTTCGATCCCCATAATTGCGAAATTCTCTCTAGACGATCAATGGTCCAATTTCGCTCTTTGATCAATGGCTATGATCCTTTCGTGAATTTTGTAATGCTTCTTCCAAGTCCTTTTGATTTTGTGAAATTTTGGTACCTCCTCGCAACTAACCAATGCACTACTTCTTTAAGATCGAACAACTTGAATCATTTCAGTGCTTTTTGAATGGATCTTGACTCTTGATCCCATCCAACCTTCAAAATTATTTTCTGAAATATTTCTCCCGCTATCTCTTCTGAGCTTTTAGGTTTCTTACTAGACTACTCTCATAGTCATGACTCATATGGTGTTACCCTCTCCTTACGGAAACGACCAACAAGGGTCACTTTTTGGGAAATAGCAACAGTCCCAAAGAACTCCTCAAATAGGTTATCCTCACTGTCGATTCTAACCATTATAGGTTAGGTAAATCTGACCCTACATATTTTCACCAGTCCTCTCAATCATGAAGAATTATATGCTCATGGTTTAGTCTCTTAATAATACAGTGATCATAACTTTCTAAGGATCTTACCAGTCCCTACTAGATTTCCCAATCATGAAGGAGTTCTTCATTTGGGTCTTAATCCTTATCTAACCAACCATCTCAATTGAAAGAGACTCTACCTACTTTAGTAGGTGGCCATCGTAACACTAAAACAGGACAACACAGTTCATGTCCCTTGTCTGACTCATGCAGCTTCATGGAACAATTTATTCCACCTCTGTCATTCACACTCAGATCTTATCAGTGATAACAATCAGTGCATCCCTACCCCTATAAGAGTAGGTATCATTTTAATAGAGGGGTTACAGAAAATTCCCAGATTATAATTTCATTCTGCAATCCTTCTCCTTAAACAGAAAATGCAGATAACTATATCTTCTTACGCGGTTTGTACCTGAGCCCAAGTAGGCCAAGTGTTGTAACCTGGCTCTGATACCAATTTGTAACACACCCGTTGTGGCATAGTAACTTTTTTTCCTTTTCTCGAGGGACAGAGTCCTCAAAGTCCTACGGGGCTTAGCGCGGGCTAGCTCTTCCCTTTTTCCACCTTCATGTGATTGTTGATTATGACCATAGGCCAAACAACTAGGCACCGTTTCTCATTTCACGACTCAATGATATAAGTGAGTCGAGTCTTTTGACTCTACAAACCCCAAAATGCCAAAGTGTCGAACAGGATTCGATCAGCAATTAGCCCCTTGGGCTATGCCTTGGCTAGTATGACCACTTCTCATAAGACCGCAGACTTATTCCCTTCGGGACTTATCAATACGAGAGCCCAATCTCTTGTCAACGGGACTCCCGAATTCATGATTTTCGATTTCTCGAAATGTCCTTTGTCACACTAGCCCTCTTGGCTATGCCTTGATCCAGGTGACCACTCCTCATAAGACCTCCATCCTATTTCTTTCAGGATTTATGAATACGAGAGCCCGACCTCTTGTCAACGAGACTCCCAAATTCCCGATTTTCGATTTCCCGATGGAATCTTCCTTTCAGGACTCTCCTGAAATCCTATATTACTGCCACGTGTCCTCCCTCAGATGGACGGTCCTCATCATTTCATGATTTTGCGACTTTCAACCCCCAATGACACAGATCCTCTATCAATTTGAATCCTCGGTATCCGAAATACCGATGGACTCTCGATCTCCTCCACATGTCCTCCACAGATGGAGAGTCCAGATCTATTTTGAGACTTCCATTGTGAAGTTTCCTGACCTCTCGTCATCAGGACTTTCAAAATCCTGAAGTCCGAAATCCCGATACCAACTCCTCTTTCGGGAGTTTTTCCTCTGTTCACGAGGTCTTAACCCTCATGCATCTCCTGATAGATCCAACAGCTGTCGGGTTTTCTAACTAAGATCTAATGGTTCAGATCTGTCCCGCGTTGTGCACTCTCCCGCTGCTCCTGGGACGTGGAAAAACCAACAGTCCAGATACTCCCATGGACCTTGGGAATCTACGGTCCCAATTTCTTCACTACTCATGAAGATAAAGGAAAAAGGGTTAAGGAATTTAACACCCTCCTTTCTTCCTCCAATCTAACAGTCATGAATGACCGCAGATCTTTCGACAGGATCTCATCCATCGATCGATACATATCCCTACACTGCCATTTCAGAATTTCAAGAGGTTCATTCTTCCTCGTACAGGGTTACTAAGACATGCGCCTTCAAATCCTTTTCCAGGTTCTTGGTGAGCTTTCCAAGAAGGGTGTCTCTATGGGGAGATCTATCCAGGGTATTACCTGAGATGGATAAGGGTATAGATTTCCTGAGAACAGACTTGAAGTCTGACTTAGATCGGTAAGCATATAAATAGCAATTTATAAAACATAAGCCATACGTGGTCTTTCCATTATAAGCATGCAACCACCATTTCTAGTCAAAACACCACATAGACAGTCTTATACTCAAACCATTCATAAATTGCACAGACTATGAGCATACATATCAGCATATAAACTTCAAGATACAGGATATAAAACACTTATCAGAAATAACACCAGGTGTGATTGCAACTGCTGAGAGGGGTGCTTGTTTCCACCCAACCATAGGCTCAACAACTCCCAATGGATTTACCACTAGCCACCCCCGAGCTGAGACCACGATGTTGCGAGACTGCGTCTCTGTTTTCCAGTGACCGAGAATGAAGGTTACTCTCCTTCTTCTCTGCTATCACTCACTCTGTATTTTTCCAGAGTTCTCCTCTTTCTCTTTCCCTCGCGTCTACCCTTGATCGCCCACTCTTCCTACCTTTTCTCCTTTCAGTGAGGTTGCCTGTGGCACGATTTTTCGTGTGGTGGTCAGGTCTGAGGACTCTATGGATGGGAAATTCACCCCCATCCCTCATTACTCATGAGGAGCCATTTACCTACCAACTTGGTGAGTCATTTAATTCGGGGCCAGTGAGTCGCTCTTGGTTCTCCGGGCCAGTGAAGTCCAAATACGGTATTGGTTTCGGTGGAAGTTAACGCCACCTTTCCAGGTGCCTTCCACCACCTTTCTTTAGCCATTGTGGTCTCTTTTTCAGCACATCCCCCTCTCAACAGTCCTACAATATATATATTTATAATATTATTTACATTCATCGACCTTTTTCACAAGGTCCATTCACATCACACATTCACATTTCTGAGTTTGCCACAATACTTGGCCAGTATAGTTATTTTTACAGACTGGGGAAAACAGGGTGTTACAATTATGGCTATTGAAGAGCCTTGATCACATGAATTTATGACTTCACTCAAGTCTACCAATAGGAGATTTGGTGTTTTATTATTGAATATTTGCATTATTGGTGGAATACCTTCATCAAAATTATATATTGGTTACAATATTTATGCCATTATGCTAGCCTAGAATTCATGAAGATTCCCTATTTTAGTTTTCAAACGGTCCATATGGATGAATAATATCATGGAAATAGTTATATATAGTAATTCACTACTAAGTGAGTGGTGGTAAAGGGAACTACATGAATCTACACTAATTATTGAGATTTATTGAGAGTTATAATTATTTAGCTAAAGTTATGAGGTCATGTGGGCCCTTGCACAAAGCTGATGGTTGAAAAAATGGTAATGGGTATTCCAAGAACATGCTGTCATAGGAATGTGCATGCCTCTATCTTGACAGAATTAAAGGATTCACCATGTTTTCTATCAAAATTATGGGTCACATTTGTTTTAGGTATTCATGTCAGCTATTTTGGCATTGGTGAATTCTATGGTAGTATATTAAGCCCTATAAAAATCCCATGTTAAGTATAAAACTCCTTGTTGATCCCTAGATATTGAATTATTACATTTCCAATGTTATATTAGAAGGTCTTATAGAACCCTTCATTGTACCCTTTGTCCCCTAAACACACACACACACACACCAAGGAGACCCGGTCTTAGGATCACCTTGTTTCATATTGTAGATAAAATATATTGTAAAAGGAGCTTTCCCCCTCAAAGTGGAATATTATTCATTGAATTTTTATCATTTTCAATCCATTGGTTCATAACATTTGGTATTAGAGCATCGACCTTATGGTTTTGCTGCTTAAAGTGAGTTAACTTGAAATTTTCACTATAAAACATATTCTTGGACCCTTCAGACAACAAAAATTTGAGGAGACTAAGGAAAGATATTGAAGAATCAATGGTAAAATTTTATATTTATTTTTTGATAGTTTTGTAGATATATCCTGTGGAAGTTAGGGTTTTTGTCTAGTCCTGAAATTATTCTCAAATGAGCCATGTTTTTATTTTCACTATAAAACAATTTTTGGTGATTCAAATTTTGTGATACATAGGAAAAAGAGGATAATTATTATTTTCTTATCTAGTTCCAAAGGTTCCTCCATAATTTACTTCACTAAATAAATCTCTAGAGATCTCAACCATGACTCAATAAGAAAAAGAATAATCTTTTGACCAGATTGGAAAGGTTGAAAATAATATGGATGAGGTTGAAAATAAGATGGATGAGAATAGGAAATATATGGAAAAGAACATGGATTAAAATTGGGANTATATATATATATATATATATATATATATATATATATATGTTAGAATTAAAAAACACTGTATCTTCCATGATATTACATACTCTATATGAGAGACTCCTTAAAGGAGATATCAAACTACAAGGAAACCATGAAAATGTAGAGACTGAAATAAAGATTGAGTCCCATAATCATGATTATTCATCACTTAATAATCGATATCATCGATTTTTCAATGAGGCGCCAAGGGACTACTTCATCCCAAAGATTGATATGAGGAAATTTTATGGTAAAGATCCTATAACATGGATATTCCATATGGAGAAATTCTTTGATCTACACCAAGTTCCAAGATTAAAAAAGGTACCTTTTACATCTTTATATTTAGAAAATGATCAATTTGATTGGTATATATCAATGGCGTTTTGAAATAAAAAAATAATTCTATTATCTATTGGTCCATTTTTACAGATGAATTGATATTACATTATGGGAATATTAAGAGAAATATATCCTTTAGTCAATTGAAAAATATTCTGCAGAAGGGTCCAATTACAGAACACATTCAACAATTGCAAACTCTCAATCTCATGGTAAATAACATTCCTGAGGATAATTTGTTAGATCTCTTTATTGGATTTTTAAAGGAGAACATTCATCATGAGGTGCATCTCTTCGAACATAAATCCCTAGAGCAATATTTCAATATGTCTTGGAAAGTGGAAAACGCAAATATGGCTAATAGAAGAGTGGCCATTAACAACTATAGAGAGTGCCATGTTACCTCTCCTAACCTCACTCAGCCGATAAGGTTGAAATCTCATCAAATGGATGAAATAAGAAAAAAGGGACTATGTTTCAATTGTGACAACAAGTACAGTAAGGGGCATAAATGTGGTGAGAAGAAATTACTCTGCATAGACTATAAAGAGGAAGAAGAACAAGAATTGGAACCATCACAAGATCTAGATATAGAAGAGACTACTCCAAAAATATCTTTCCATGCATTGGTTGGCATCAATTCTCCACAAACCCTCAATATAGAAGGATATATAAAAAAGAAAAAGATAATAGTTTTGATTGATTCTGGTAGTACCCATAAAATTATCAATTGCTTTGTATTTTCATCACCATAAGTTCAAGTAATGTATGTAGATGGAGGTACCATAATTTTTTTAAGGAAATGCCATCATATTAAGCTCAATATGGGGGAGTATTTATTGGATAGTCCATGATTTCCATCCAAATGGGTGGTGTTGATTTTCTATCAGGCGTCCAATGGTTACAATCATTGGGATAATTGACCCTTAATTTTCAATACCTTTTCACGATATTTTCCTCGGAAGGAAAGGAAATTGAGATTATAGGTATGCAATGGAAACCATATAAGGATATAATATCTAATAGCATAAAACAATTACTCAAAAAGGGACACCATGGTATAATTCTGTAATTGAGATCACTAGATTTTCAAACATCTATATCCTCTACTCCATTGGATATCCAAATAGTTATCAACAATCATTCCAAGGTATTTGGAGAAATTCTTAAGGGTCTTCCACCTGCTTGAGATCATGACCATGCTATTCATTTGCAACTAGGAGGTATACCATATAAAATTAGGCATTAAAAGTATCCATATGAATAGAAGAGTGATATTGAGCTTATGATCCAAGAAATGTTAGAGGCTAGCATCATTCAACCTAGACAAAGTTCTTTTTGTCCACCAGTGGTGATGGTTACAAAAAAAGATGATCTATGGTGCATGTGTACATATTATAGACAAATTAAAAAAAAGAACATCAAAGATCAATTTCCTATTCCTATCATTGATGAATTATTACATGAATTTCATGCAGAAATGTTTTTTACTAAGTTAGATCTTCATTCAGGATATCATCAAATTAGAGTGAGCAAGGAAGACATTCCCAAAATTCCCTTTAGAACACATGAAGTTCATTATGAGTTTTTGGTTATTCCATTTGGACTTACTAGTGCACCTTAAACATTTCAAATCTTAATGAATTCTATTTTCAAAACCTTAGAAAATTTCTATTAGTATTTTTTGATGACATACTAATCTACAACAAATATTCGGAAGAGCATGTACAACATGTTGACAAAGTATTACAATTATTGGAAGAGTAACAAATTTATGTGAATCCTTCCAAGTTTTCCTTTGGTCTTCAAGAAGTGGAATATTTGGTTCATATTGTATTTCATGAAGGTGTAAAAGTGGACCCTAACAAAATTAAATCTATGAGAGGATGGTCAATTACTAAAACATTGAATAAACTTAGAGGATTATTAGGATTGACAATCTATTACCTCAAGTTTGTCGGGAAGTATGGTCAAATAGAAACATCTCTAACAACATTATTAAGTAAGGAATCATTTTCTTGGTCTCAAGAAGAAACCAAAGATTTTGAAAAAATTAAGGAGGCTATTTGTACAACTCTTCTCCTAGCCACACCTAACTTCACAAAAACATTTAATGTGGAGTGTGATGCCTTAAACCAGGGCATTGGTTCCATTTTAATGCAATAAGGTGTTGATTATATATTTTCATCGATGTCAACATGATTCGCAGGAAGCGGAAGTGCACGTAAGGGTTGAAGTATGCACAGACAATATGGTGCAAAGTTGGTGCACAAGCAGAGGAGGTGTGTGTAAGGATTGTGGAGGAAGTGCATGAAAGATCCACATGAAATGGAAATCCTAGAAAAAATCGTGAAAGATTGAGAACAAAAGTGTAGAGGAAGGATTGAATAATGGACGGATCAACGACACAAAATAAATCACAAAAGTAATTGAGTCTACCAGGAGTGCATGTAGAATAGGAAAATAACCTATGGCGTAGTTCATAAGTGAAGTGGAATGAAAAAAATTCCTTTTTCCACAATTGTTGAATGACTTAGTGGATGTTTATGCCGCAACGCAACAATGTTTTGAGTAAGCAAGAAGTGACATCGTGAATTGTGATGGAGTGTGTGGAATATTGTGAAAATGAAAATCTATAGGGCGTCTTGAGCCAATATTACGAATGGTGTGATGGTGTGTGATGGGATGAAGTCCAAAGTAGAATGTGACAAAACGTGTCACCAGGGGAACTTACATTTTGATGGGTCGATTCAATAAGAAAACTATAGGACGAGTGCGATAGGATGAAGAAGTGTGACTTGATTTTTCTCTTTGTCTCTATATGCATAGTAGATTATTTGTAGACCACAATGAAACTTTTGCGCCATTATTTAGGATATTATTAGCTAATTAGGAGATTGATCCGAAAAGATCTTTTACACGACAATGGTTGAGTTATTATGCATGTGTTAATTAACCATTTAGGAAGCTTAATGAAAGAGGAAGAAATGATGAGAAATCATAACAAAAATATACACATATGAAGATCTGAAATAAAGCATAAACAATAGAAAACCATAAACACCAATGTGATAATGGAGTTTGGCAATCTTCCCTACGTCTTCAGGCCTTATCTCAGTTGGGATTTCTTATTTCTATTTGAATATTTAAATGTACATCATGGAAGTGCCAATGGATTAAAACAATGATTTGGTCATGTTCTACAAGATCTCATGAACCCATCAAAATAAATGACACCCAAATCGGACGAATGAAGCTCCCAGAAATGACCTGCAAAGGTGCGCTCCTCAATATCTTCCCTGAATGACAATGGCTTTGGCTCAACAATTCGACAGCATAAATGGTTTCTGAACCTCCTCCATTGGCCTCAATAAGGCCTGGTTTATATAGATATGAAGTTGGTAACCATGTCCCAACTTCCTCCCAAGATATGGCCTAAAAAAGGGCCCAATATCCCCCAAAAAGGACCAAAAATCTCCAACAACAGCTGAATAAATCAAATAAAATCACTATTATATAGTGATAAAACCCACTTTGCAACAAATATTGGGCTAATCCCCTTTGTTCTGGGAGAGTGCCCCCTCTACAGGGTCACATTGGCTCATATGGCCAAGCACCAGCCCCCTAAGGGTCGCGCGTTGGCCCTTACCTCGTTGGCTCTTGGATTTGTTGTGCATCCCATGTGACTGGGGTCTGATCATACCGGGCTCTAAAAAATCTATGCCATCCACTTCACCCAGGTCATATGGTGGAATCCCAAAACCGAGGGCTTGTCTCTAATCCTTTCGTGCCAATAACAAATAGGGTCGGGTCCTATGGAATACACCACACAACCAAGGGTTGGTACAAACAAATTGTGCCAATGTTAACAGTGTGGAGCCCTGGTTACATTGCAAGGTCCCGTAGAAGGATTTACGCCAAGGGTTGGGGCTAGGCCCCAGCCCCAAATCCACCTGGAAATACACCATACATGACTTTAAATATAAGTCAAGTCTTTATGGTGTTAAGAACCACTAGTAGGCAGGCTGGTAGGCCAACCTATGTGAAACCTTGGTGCCCCAATAGGTCATGGGTTCGAACCCGTTGAACTTAACAAATTTTTTTCGATACAAATGACCAATGCATGGGTGCCACATGGCAGCCCATGTCTGGGCCAAATGGTACCACATTGTTCGCCACTAATATGCTACATGCCAAGAACCCAATAAATGTCGAGTGACCACGTCAACAACTAGTGCCATGTCATCACACCTGCCACATATCCGTACCTTCCATGTAAGTTGTACGGGCATGCCACGTGTCACCCTTACAGTGGTGACACATGTCACCCCTAGATTGGTCCACCTGTCATGTCCACGTCAACATCTGTATGCCTAGTCACCCTACCATGTCAGATGTATGGACCCTACCACATCAATGCCAACTATGCCTTCCATGTCAAATGTACGACCTGTACATTCATCTTCCACGTGGCACTATATGGACTGCACAGATTGTACAATCATCATTGTTTTGCATGTTTGGAAAAAACTAACAGATCCCCATATCTGGAGCATATGACATCTATTTGAGCCCATTCAAGTTGAGTTGGGTTTGTATTGATGAGACCTACACACAAGTCCATTTTGAATCCATTATGAGAACTTTGATTTTTAGGCCTTTCTAAGCCCCATCAAGCTCCTGGATCCAATTCTGGATCACACCTCCCCACTAAGGACCTTTTGGTACCAAAAAAGGTTACAAAATGGAAATTACTGATTACATACTCATAAGGACAAATAAAAAACACTATGTTGTACAAAAATGATGTTATAACAAGTCATCATTTCAACATGTGTGATTACATTAATGGAAGCAAAATACAATGAAGTTGTGACATCCACTTCTGGAAAAACCAAGTGGATGGTTTCTTTCCTTCATGGTGTTCTTCTTTCTTCATTGGTAATCCTTCTTCCTTCATGAGTACATGTACAATCCTTTTGTCCTTCTTTGGCTGAAGCTCTGAATTAAGCTTCCAACAATTAGCCTTTTAATGTCCACCCCTGTTGCAAAATGTGCAATGCATTTCTGGCATCTAGACTTGTTTACCATTCTCTTTCTTCCATTGTGGAGTTGAGTATTTATGTCATGTTTCCTTCCTGGTTGACATAAAATTCCTTTACACAGATTGTCTCTTCCAACACTTGGAAACACAATGCTTGGGTGAGTGACAAAAAGTACATGGATACATATTCCACAAGTTTGGGATTACATGATTATGTTTTTTATAATCAAAAAGAGAATTGGTAAAAACATGACCATTATACCTTCCTTACTAATCTTCACCTTTATTTGGAGATGACTTTCATTCACTACCACAATCAAGGAGTGATACACCATCACCTTTCATGAAGTGTTCCTGCAATGACTTAGGCTGGCCATTTGAAGCATTACTTGCTTCCGAAGTTTTGGAACCCATCTTGGAGGATGCTCCAATATCCACTTCGCCATATCCCAATCCTAAATATTGAGGCCTTTCCACAACCTCATTGGGATTAATGATACCTTGGCCCTCAATTACAAGGACCTTTCCTTCATAACCCATCCTGGTTAGAAATTTCAAACCTATACCTATTGTATGTTTTTCAAATGCACCAAAACCATCTTAATGGGAACAAGGAGAATTTTATGAATGACCTTCACTGCATACCTTAGATATTTTTTCTGAAACAGATGTAGAAGGCACTTCCTTCAATCCTCCTCTGCCTTTGTTGTTCTTTAAATATTTCTCTTGAACCATTCTCTTTCGTTCCAAGTAGTCTTCATACAACACTTTCACCATCTCGGCCATGGAAAACACTGAATTTTGGAAATCCTTCTCGTCTTGAGAAAGTCCCTCTTTATATGCCATTTTCTCAATTGAAATGAGCTCTTCCCTAGTTAACATGCAAACTCAAATCCAAACCTCAACTAGCTCTGATACCACTTGATCTGAAAAGATCTTTTACATGACAATGGTTGAGTTATTATACATGTGTTAATTAACCATTTAGGAAGCTTAATGAAAGAGGATGAAATTATGAGAAATCATAAAATCCATATACACATATGAAGATCTGAAATAAATCATAAACAACAACAAACCATAAACACCAATGTGATAATGGAGTTCGACAATCTCTCCTACGTCTCCAGGCCTTATCTCAGTTGGGCTTTCTTATTTATGTTTGAATCTTTAAATGTACATAATTGAAGTGCCAATGCATTACAACAATGATTTTTTCGTGTTCTACCATATCTCATGAACCCATCAAAAGAAACGACACCCAAATCGGATGAACGAGCTCCCATAAATGGCCTGCAAAGGTGCACTCCTCAATAGCTTCCCTGCATGACAATGGCTTTGTCTCAACAATTTGGAAGCATAAACCAGTTATGAACATCCTCCATTGGCCTCAAGAAGGCCTGATTTATATAGATTTGAAGCTGGTAACCATCTCCCAACTTTCTCCCAATATATGGCCTCAAAAAGGGCCCAATATCCCCCAAAAAGGGCCAAAACTCTCCAACAACAGCTGAATAAATCAAATAAAATCACTATTATATAGTGATAAAACCCACTTTGCAACAAATATTGTGCTAAGCCCCTCTAGTCTGGGCGCGCACCCCCTCTACAGGGTCACATTGGCTCATTTGGCCAAGCGCCAACCCCTAGGGGATATGCACTGGCCCATACCTCGTTGGCTCCTGGATTTGTTGTGCATCCCATAAGATCGGGGTCTGATCAAACTGGGCTCTAAGACATCTATTCCATCCACTTGCAACCAGGTCGTATGGTGAAATCCTAAAACTGAGGGCTTCGGTCTAATCCTTCTGCACCAATAGAAAACAGGATCGAGTCCTATGGAATATGCCATGCAACCAGGGACTGGTACAAATAGATCGCCCCAATTGGTTACATTACAGGGTCCCATGGAAGGATTTACGTCGAGCGTTGGGGCTAGGCCCTAGCCCCAACTCCTCCCAGAAATAAACCATACACGACTTTAAATATAAGTGAAGCCCCTATGGTGTTAAGAACCACCGGTAGGTGGGTTGTTAGCCTGACCTATGTGAAACCTTGGCACGCCAATAGGTCATGAGTTCAAACCTGGTCAACCTAACAAATGTTTTTCCAATACAAACGACCAATGCATGGGTGCCACATGGTATCCCATGTCTGGGCCACGTGGCACCGCATTGTTCACCACTAATATTCCACATGTCAAGAACCCGATAAATGTCAAGTGACCACGTCAACAACCACTTTCACGTCAACATACCTTCCACATTTTTGTACCTTCCATGTAAGTTGTATGGGCATGCCATGTGTCACCCTTTCGATGGTGACACATGTCACCCCCAGATTGGTCCACCTATCATGTCCACGTCAGTATCCATACACCTAGTCACCTTGCCACATCAGCTGTAAGGACCCTACCACATCAATGCCAATTGTTCCTAAAATGTCATTTGTATGGCCATATGACCTGTACAATCAGATTCCACGTGGGACTGTACGGGCTGTATAGTCATCATTTTTTTGCATGTTTGGCAAAATGAACAGATCACCATATATGGATCATACAACGTCTGTTTGAGCCTGTTCAAGTTGCGTTGGGTTCATATCGACAAGGCCTACACACATGTCCATTTTCAAACCATTCTGAGAACTTTGATTTTTAGGCCTTTTTGAGCCCCATCAAGCTCCTAGATCCAATTCTGGATCAAATAAAGAAGTGACAACGTGAATTGTGATGGAGTGTGTGGAATATTGTGCAAACGAAAATATGTAGGGTGCCTTGAGCGAGTATGAAGAATGGTGTGATGGCGTGTGATGGGATGAAGTCCGAAGTAGACTGTGACAAACTGAGTCACCAAGGGCACTTACATTCTGATGGGTCAATTCAATAAGAAAACTACAGGACGAGTTCGATAGGATGAAGAATTGTGATTTGATTTTTTCTCTTTGTCTTTATATGTGTAGTAGATTCTTTTTAGACCATAATGAAACTTTTACGTCATTATTTAGGAGATGATTAGATAATTAGGATCACAGTCATAGGAAGACTTGGTCCATTTTATTTATTCAAAGTTTGTACATAGTGTAACAGTCATGCATCCATATACTTTATTTAGAAAAAATTGTAACTGAAAATATTTTGATATGTTCAAAGCTTGTCCACAATATAACCATCATACCTTATTTAGACAAAATTACAACTAACATGATTTTGATATGATCAAAGTTTTTCCACATTATAACAGTTATGTGTCCATATACAGGAAGGTGAACTCAAGTAAATTAGTATAAGTATGGATACGCTCTGATAGTATAGTTGCGTTCGAAGTGAGGTGGAAGATGATATGGTAACAATTCATAGAAACATAAATGTAAATTTTTCAGGATGTGTTAAAATATTTAGTGATGTAACAAAATTTTATGAGTTTAGGGTGGCAGGGTGGTGCTAGGTTGAATCGAATCTCACTGAGGATTGGTGTCCTCATTTTTGTAACAGGATGGTGCCTGAGAAGATTTGTGTACTCATTATCCATGACAATTTGGTTCCTGAGATGATTGGAATCCTTGTTATCTGTGACACGTGGGTGACTATTGAGCTAGAAAATTATAACTTATAAGTTGGTGCTTATACAAGAACATAAATAAGATGTTCTATATTTTTTCCCTCATTGGGTTTCCACGTAAAAAAAATTGTGTATTGTTTTCACTATGTTGTTTTGATTTATACTTGAATTTGTCATTAAGTGCACACTTCTAATAACTTAGATGACCAATTTGATTTCTTCTTGTATCTATCACTGAGTGGACATTTCTAAATAAGTTAACTGGTTGTAAGGAAAGAAAAATAAATAAGGTTCATTCAATAATGTTCACCCCCCTCTCATTATTGTCATGGATGTCAACAATTGGTATCCGAGCACATGTTCCTTCAGTAATAGTCTAATATATGGAAGGAAGATCACACAGAAAGTATGTCCATTCAATATTCTTTTCAACTAGACCTCCTCTATTCAATGGAATAAATTTTTCATTTTGGAAAAAAAGAATGAATACCTACTTGATGTCTCTTGGTATGGAAGTTTGACAGAGTGTGGTAGATGGTTATAAAATCCCAAATACTCTTCCAATTGATGAAGTTGGTAAGAAATATTACTACAGTATTGAAAAATCTATGAATTCTATCCAAGGAGGACTTGCATAATTTTTTTTTGTTAAAATAATCTAGTTGGAATCCGCAAAGGAAATACTGGACAAACTGGTAAATGGTTACGAAGGAGATGAGAAACTAAAGTTGGCCAAACTTCAAGCTCATAGAATGCAGTTTGAAATCCTAAGAATAAGTGAAGATGAAAATATTCCAGGTTTCTTTCTCATAGTGGATGAGACTATAAACACCATGAAAGGGCTATGAGAGGAAATTAAAGAATCTATGCTAGTTTAGAAGGTACTGAGATCTCTTCCCTGAAGACTTGATGTAAAGGTCTCAACTATATAAGAAATACATGAACTAGACAAATTAACTATGGATATGATCCATGGAATTTTGACTTCTTATGAGATGAGAACTAGGATATAACAACCAGATATAAAGGACATGATATTCAAAGCATCAATCAAATCATCAACATCTCAAGATAATGATTCATCAAAGAGATTCTCATATGAAGTAGAAGCTAACTTTGTGAGGAAGCTAAAGAGGGGTTATGGAAAATATAAAGGTATGTTACCATTTAAATTCTTTCATTATGGTAAAGTTGGTCATTTTTCCTGTAGATGTCCCTTTAAAGGAAATAACACTAATGAAAGGGAAAGAAAACAAAAGGATAAACCTAACAATTTTAAAAGGAATAGTTTTTACTGAAAGGAGGAAAATAGTCAGCCTAACCAAACAAAATATGAAAAGAAGAAGCATTCAGAACTTAATCATCCCAACTATGAAGCAAGGAAGCAATAGGTTCCTAAATCTTATCAATTTGGAAGACAAAGACTGATTCCTACAAGTAAGTTTTTTCATTCCAAGGCATTCAAATTTTTTCTGTGGATATTGTTTCTCTTGCGGCAACTTTGGACATAGGGTTGTAATTTGCATATTTTTTAGATATAATAGAAATATATAAAAGAGATTCAACAAACCTCAAAAGGATATGATTCAAAATTCATTCAATAGTGACTTCTCACCTTTACTAAATGACCCTGAATGCCACATATGCAATAATTTTGGACACAAGGAAAGTGAATGCAAAAGAAAGTTTCTTCATATATTTAGGCAATATAGACAAGAATATTTTACCTAGGTTTGGAGGAAGAAAAATAGGGGTGAAGAAAATTTTGGACTAGCTCTATATGCCAAAAATCAAGAAAATCAATGGTACATTGACAATGGCTTCTCCAAGCACATGATAGGAGACAAAATTAAATTTTAATTCTTAGTTGAAGAAAAAGGTGGTAATGTCACTTTTGGGAACAATGATTCATCTAGATTCAGAGGAAAAGGAATTGTTGTATTAAATCAAGATAAAAAGGGAAAGACCAAAGATCAAAATGTGTTGTATGTTGATGGTCTAAAAAATAACTTATTAAGTGTAAGCCAAATGTGGGACCAAGGACACAATACTCTTTTTCATTCAAGAGGATGTAAGGTAATGGATGTGAATACAGACAAGACTATTGTTAAGGAAGCTATAACTTCAAAGAATGTATATGTTCTAGAAGAAGGCAAAGAAAAATGTTGCATTGGTAAAATTGATGAGAGTTGGATTTGACACAAAATACTAGTTCATCTTAGTTTTGATCAACTTGTTAAGCTAGGAAGAAAAGATGTTGTGAGAGATATGCCTAAGATGTTCAAACTTGAGAATATTATCTATAATTCATGTCAATTTGGAAAAAAATCAAGAGTTCAATTCAAGGCAAGAGAACACTCCACCACTCGACCTATTGATTTGATTCATACAAATAGCTATGGTCTGACAAGTACACAACATCCTTGAGGTGAAAGATATTTCATTATGTTAATTGATGACTATACCAAAATGTCTTGGGTTGGATTGTTGAGGCATAAATTCAAGGATTTTAAAAAATTAAAAATATTCAAAGAACAAGTAGAAAATGAAATGAACTTGAAAATCAAATGTCTAAGGTCATGCAGAGGAGGAGAATTCACATATGATGATTTCAACAAATTTTGTGAAAAACATGGGATCAAAAGACCATTTTCTATTTCTAGAACCCCTTTGCAAAATGGAGTAGTGGAAAGGATGGCAAGAACAATTAAAAAATGGCCAACCTCTTTCTTGATGAATCATAAGTAACCAAAACATTTTGGGGAGAGGCTGTCTAAACTGCTATCAACATTCTCAATAAGACGCATATAAGAGTAAATAGGGACAAAACCCCCTATGAACTATGGCATGGAAGACCAACATCAATAAAGGACTTCAAAAATTTTGGCAACAAATGCTACATTAAAAGGAATGAAGAAAACTTAGGAAAGTTTGACTCTAGAGATGATGAAGGTATCCTTTTAGGATGCTCCTCCAGAATTAAAGGATACAAGTGCTACAACAAAAGACTCCACAAGATAGTTGAAAGTATAGATGTAAAGGTATATGAAGGACCATTTCATACAGTAAGACACTAGGATCATTATAAGCCACAAGATGACAACATGACTGAGGATCACGAAACAAAGGATTCATAAGAAGAGGAGAGAATGGAAATATCACATCCAAGGAATCCATCAAGGCATGTTCAAAAACATCATCCAGAAAGTTAGATTCTTTGAAATAAGGAAACATGTGTACACATTAGAAGAAAACTTATAGATACATCTACCTTTACAAATTTTGCACTGTTGTCCATGATTGAACCTCAAAATTTTGCGCAAGTAAGTCGGGATGACCATTGGGTCAAAGCCATGAATGAAGAACTAGACGAAATAGAGAAAAAGAAGACATGGGATATTGTCTCAAGACCAAATGAAAAAAATGTAATTAGCACTAAATGGGTATATAGAAACAAGTTAAGTGAATATGGATAGATAGTCATAAACAAGGCCAGATTGGTATGCAAAGGGTATGCTCAAGTCGAAGAAGTGGACTTTGAAGAAACATTTTCCCATTTTGCAAGAATTGAAGCTATCACGATGTTTTTGGCTTTTGCATGCTAAAAAAAGTTCAAAGTCTACCAAATGGATGTCAAATCAACATTCTTGAATGGTGATCTTGAGGAAGAAGTTTATGTGGAGAAAACAAAAGGTTTTCTTCTAATTGAAAAAAATAATTGTTTCTGTCATTTAAAGAAATCCTTGTATGGGCTAAAATAGGCTCCAAGAGCTTGGTATTACAGACTCAACAGGTATCTGCACCAGCTAGGTTTTAAAAAAGGGAAAATATGATAGCAAATTACACATCAAGGCTAAAGGTAATGTCATGCTAATTATCATAGTCTATGTTGACGATATTATTTTGGGTAGTAACATTGATTCACTGGTGAGTAAGAAGTTTGCAACTGCAATGCAACAAGAGTTTGAGATGTTTATGTTAGGATAACTCTCTTTCTTTCTAGGTTTACAGATTCATCAATCAAAAAAAAAAATTATTTCCAAAAGAAAATATCTCAATGAAATATTGAAGAAGTTCGACATGGAAAACTATGCACTAGTAAGCACTCCCATGACTACCAGTTGCAAACTTAGCAAATATGACGACGCTCCATAAATATATCAAACCATGTACAGGCCCATGATAAGAAGTTTGATTTATCTTACAGCTTCAAGGTATGCCATCATGAAAGAATTTGGTTTGGTAGGAAGGTTTCGATCCAATCCCAAGGAAACTCATATTATTGTAGTCAAAAGAATATTCCAGTACTTGCAAGGAACTATTAATTATGGATTATGGTATTCAAAAAACACAGACCTTGTTCTTAGAGATTATACATATGAAGATTGGCCAAGAAGTATTGATGATCGAAAAAACACTAGTGGAGGTGCATTTTTCCTTAGAAGTTGTTTAGTACCATGGCTCAACAAGAAAAAAACTTCCATTTCCCTCTCTACAGTTGAAGCAGAGTATATTGTTGCAACTTATTGTTGTATGCAAGTATTATGGATATAGAACAATCTCAAGTATATTCAAGTTCCTTGTGATCAAAATGTTTCTATCATGTGTGACAATACAAGTGATATTAATCTCTCCAAAAATGATGTTCAAGACTCTAAAACTAAGTATGGATGTGCTCTAATAGTAGAGTTGCATGCAAAGTGAGGTGCAATATGATATGGTAATAGTTCATAGGAACATAAATGTAAATTTGTTATGATGTGTTAAAACATTTAGTGATATAACATATTTTTTATGAGTTTAGGGTGGCAGGGTGGTGCTAGGGTGAGTCGAAGCTTGCTAAGGATTGGTGTCCTCATTTTTGTAACAGGTTGGCACCTGAGAGGATTGGTGTCCTCATTTGTGACATGTTGGTGCTTGAGAGGATTAGAGTCCTCATTATCTACGACAAGTGGGTTCCTGTTGAGATGAAAAATTATAACTTGTAAGTTGATGTTTGCAGAAGAACATAAAGAAGAAGTTCTGTGGTTTTTTCCCGCATTGGGTTTCCACGTAAAAATCTTTGTGTACTTTGTTCACTGTGTTGTTTTGATTTATTCTTGTATTTTTCATTAAGTGCGCACTTCCAATAACTTAGTTGGTCATTCTTATTTATGCTTGTATCTATCATTAAGTGTGCATTTCTAAATAACTTAACTGGTTGTAAGGA
>ML778562.1:1638799-1653420 GCA_009831015.1 Picea engelmannii | reverse complement strand
GTCCCTCTTAGTATTGTTGTGAGTATCAAGATAAGGAAGGCCCCTTTCCTTTGAAAGCGACCAACTTAAAGTAAAAAAATTACTCAAACCCATTTATGAAAAAAAAATGTTGGCCATACTATATGCACGTAAGAAATTACTCCCTTACCTAATAGGAAAACACTTCAAAGTAAAAATATACAATTATAGTTTGAAGTATTTGTTGGAGAAATGATTCTCTTCAGAAG
Source organism: Picea engelmannii (assembly GCA_009831015.1). Classification (NCBI taxonomy): domain Eukaryota; kingdom Viridiplantae; phylum Streptophyta; class Pinopsida; order Pinales; family Pinaceae; genus Picea; species Picea engelmannii. The sequence goes on along the minus strand of ML778562.1, from coordinate 1,653,193 downwards.
AGAAACAAAAACAAGTTACAAATATTCTAGGTTATAACTTTGAAATTATCTACAAAAAAGGAAAATAAATTATCTACAAAAATTGTGGCAAATGGACTTTCAAGGAAAGAAGAATAAATAAAAGATTCACTATGTGTTATTTATATTACGTAATATGATTAGGTGAAAAAACAAGAATATAATGGAAGCAAAATCGAGATGTATTCAAGATCATTCAACAACTACAAGAAGACCTCGATTCATTAGATAATTTTGTATGGAATAATAATTTATTATGTTATCATGATCACCTATATTTATATAAAAATTCCTAACTCAAATAAAAGTGCACACTACACTTTATAGTGACTTAATATATAAAAATCTTACATGCTAATAATCATCTATCTCAACCATTCTACCATTTAAACAAGAAACGTTCAAAAACTACTAAGCTACCATAATGACGTAAATATAATTTTGATAAAGACAACCTTCAATATATCACTAGATCCCCTATTAATATATTTGAGAAAAGTCATATTTTCATATTATCAAGGCTCATAAATAGTCGTAATTTCCCCTCAATATCCTTCTCATCACACGAAATCCATATAATTATAAAATCATTATAATCTCTTTATATAATGGTTTAAAAGATATGGATGAAATCAATGGGATATCAAGTGACGGAAAAAGGGTAAAATGAAATTTTGTATTAATCCATGCATCAACATTTATGACTTTTTTAGTCACATTCCAAATGATAAGAATCCATTTATAAGATTGATGTGGAAAGTACAAGTGGCCAACTTCGACCAATATTTTTTTGTTTTTTATCCTCTTTTTCTCCCTCTAGCCTTATTATTTCTTTTTGTAAGTCAATTTTATATAGGTAAATACATAACATTACTCATTTGAGATTTTATTTTATTTTTATTTTTTTTTAGGTCCATTTTGTTTTATTCCTAATTTTAATAAGTAAATTTTATGTAGGTAGATAAATTAATTTTATAGATTATTTTAGGGGTTAAATTTTGCAAATAGGTTAATTTTTCATGTTTTTCCCCAAAAATATATTTGTCAATTTTCGTTTTTTCTAAAAAATATTTGCCCAAATTCCATAGAATAAAATTATTTTACCTTAAAAATCATCAAAATTTTATAAAAACTATATAAAATTCTTAGAAATTTAAATATTTTTACCAAACTATAGCCAAACATTTTAAATGTTGCATATTAAAGATTAGTAATATTAACCCAAGTTTCTACATTTTAATATAAATTTTCATCCTTAAAATTATCCCTAATAAATTCATTTGATATTGTAGAATTAAAAAATGTCAAAGAATCTTAAGTTTAGTGTTTTTAGTTGAACGTCCACCATTAACTTTTATTATGAACCTTTTTAAATATATAAAAAATTATATTGAAATTTTTTTAAAATATAATTATTGTATGTGATTAAACAATAGATAAAGATAATATATATGTATGTGGGGGGAATGGGAAAATGCTCTCCCCTAGTAGACAACTTACTAATAAAATAAATATTTTTGTGGTTCGGTATCATATATTGGGATAAATGTTAAAGGCTTGTTACATAATGATATATTAACAATGAAAATCACAATAAAGGATTGTGACCTTGGGGTTTTTTGGTTTGCAATTAGGAGGTTTCAGTTTGAGGTTTTTGGCCACATGGTGCTCAAGCCATAGGTCGCAAGTGTGCGGGGTCGAGGCCCATTCTGTGTGCACCCTCCTCCCTCTCCCTACCCTTTAAGTCGGTTTCTTTCCTTCTCTGGTAGTCTCCTCTCCTTTTTGACGTCTGACAGGACAACTGTCCCTTGCAAGTCCCACCTCCTAGCCTCTTGCTAACCCTTGTCACATAAATGGAAGATGATGTGGAAGAGGCTCTAGACTATAGGCATGGCCCATACGTCACCCAATCCTTTTACATGTCGAAGGAGTTTCGAGCACACATTAGTTCCAAAGCATATGATGAATCAACCCTCCCTCCATTTCGTTCTAGTGTTAATTCTCCCATGAGCTCACATAATCCCCTTCACCTTGGAAAACCTCAAGACCTCGAAAATGCCCCCCTTCCCTCAGTCCCATTGATATTTTCCCATCCCCTCTCTAAATCTTCACCTCAACTCTCCTCACAGAATTGGGAAATTAGTCACAAATCCAGACTCTCAATTGATCAAGGATTTCCAGTTGATGTCACGACTCACTCCAAGAACAAACTTTATTGCATCAAGCAGAGGCCTGGAAATTCTAGAGGGTCATCGAAAAAGATATTAAGGTATTATATGTGGCTCTTTTTGACGGTAGAACCCTGGTCGAACAATTTTCGAGTAAAATTCTAGATGAAGCATCCCTAAAGAAGTGGTTGGAGTTGAAATGGAAACCCCTTCTGAGTTACACCCCCAAATTTCATATTCTGGTAAGAAGTTGGTGTTGTTTAATATTTTGCTTGAAAAAATATTGATCCTCAATGCTGAGAAAAAAATAGTCATGGGGACCCTCTGGTCTGGTTCTTTGCAATTAGACGGTAGACTTTGATGCAGAACGCAAGCCTGTAAACACCATGTGAGTATGGGCTATACTTCTAGGATTTCCCCTAGGGTTATGGAATAGAGAGGACCTTGAAGATATCGGGGGAAATATCGACAAATTGATGGATCTTGAGCCCAACTAGGAACACAAGAAATACCAGAGATGGGATTGGATCCACATAGAAGTTGATGTGTGTGATGCTCTAAAGGGAAATTTTGACCTAGTGTTTGGTACTCTTGTTTGGCACTAGAAAGTGGATTACTGGAAGGTTCCCTTTCAATGATATACGTGCCATCAAATCATCCACACCCGGTTGAAATGTAAGAAATGTTCCCCTCTATTCAAAAGTTGAACAAAAATACAGTGGAAAAAGGTGTTAAAAGAAGGCATCCTGGTCAAGAAGAAATCCTAAGACGAGGTCCAAACTACTTCGACAAACCTTTCTCCTCCAATATTTGTAGGTATGGATGGGTCTCCTCAAGTTTCTTTGTATAATCATACTCACGAAGGTACAAATTATCCTTCACTTTCCCCTGTTCTTTCGTCAAATTTGGTATTTTTGTCTCTCCTCCCCCTCCCCCACCCCCTCCTTTTAAGGATACTTCTTCTTCCCCCCCTAGAAATGTTGTTTATTTTCCCCCTAAGCCTCATGAGCTCCTTTCCCTTATGTTCCCCTCTTCTCTCCCCCCCTCCCCCCTTCTCCTCTCTCTCCCCCCAATTCTCCCCTACCCCTCTCTTTTCCCCAGAAGAGTTATTGGATCTTCCCTAAGAAGGCTCTCCTACCTCCTCTCCTTCTCACCCAAAAAACATTCCTTCCCTTTCATGATCCCCTCAGGTTCGAGGCAACAATAATAATACTTTTGACAAGACCAATGGAAGTCATACCCTAAAGAAAATCTATGACATTCGTCCTAGGGAACAAAAAGAAGTAAATTTCACTATCTAAAGGTGGCTTATTCCCCGACCCTCTCCTCTCCAATCCAGTAGGGAAATAATTCCATCTCCTAAAGGAGAAAGAGAAAACCATGATGGAAATTTGAAAAGGAAAATAAGCCTCTTTTTCCAGGTCCCTTAGAGTGGGGAATTTCCTTATGAACCCCTCTCAATGATATTTCTATCCTTCAACATGAGAGGGTTAGGGGGAACCCAAGAAAAGATATCCCTCAAAAGGATTATTATAAGCCTCAACCCAGATGTAATTCTGATACAGGAAACCATGTGTTCAGGAGAAAAATGTAGAAGAGCTTTGGAGTCATGTCTTAAGAATTGGTGTTTCTTCTTCATCAATGCATAGGGAAAATCATGGGGTTTAATTACAGGGTGGGGCCCTACCTGCAGAGCCTTGGTGACAAAATCCTATTGTAATGGCATATTAATTAAATTAATGCCTAAGGATGTCAATTTTTTCTTTTCCATGGTTAACATATATGGTTTGTATGTTGACAGATTCCCCTTTTAGGAAGACCCGTCTCTGGTAGAAGATTTTAGTGATCCCCTCACATTGGTAGGAGGAGACTTAAACGTCATGCTCTCTCACGGTAATCTTAGGGGAGAAAACTCTAGGTATGACATTCAAAGGGGATTATTCATATATTTCTTTCACTCTAATAAGTTGGTTGATATAGAACCCATAAAACTGGTGTGCACCTAGTACAATTTCATAATGGAGAAGGAAGTGGTGTCAAAAAGGTTAGACATATTTTTATTTTTTTTGGAGGCTCTTGTGGAAACCAATTTCCTTTTCAATTGCTCAGTAGAATAAGGAGGAATTTTGGACCACAAACCCATCAATATCAAAATGAATGGTGGAATGGACTATCCCCAAACCCTTTTAAAATTCGACCAGGTTTGGTTGGAGGAAGAATATTTTCGTGAGATGGATAAACTTTGTGGCCTAAACCAAACCCTTAGGAACCTCATTCAATGATGAAATATTTTCCAAACAAACTAGAAAGAGTTAAAATTTCCACCAATAAGTGTCTTCAAGGTTACAAATTATGAAAGATTCATAAGCTAAAGGAATGTGAGGATAGGTTATCTTACCTATTTCTTTCTTTGAATGAAGGAACTATAAGAAAATCCAAGTTAAAGGAACCAAGGGACCTTGAAGCATCTAGGAATTCCCTACCAGTGGAGGAAGAACAAACTTGGAGACTTCAGAGCAGAGCCATATGGCTAAATGCAGGAGATAATAACACTAAATATTTCCATCAATACACAAATTATAGGAAAAGCCTCGATACAATATAGGAGATTGAAAATGAATAAGGTCAACTGGTGAACTCCTTTGAAGTTAAAGATGAGGTTGGAGACAATTTATTTCAAAACCTCTTCAAAGCCCCAAAGGGATGCCCCATTCAGAATATCCTTCAAGTGGTATCAAAATTTCACACTATAATCACAAAAGTTATGAATCTTTCCCTAGATGAAGAAGTATCTGAACCTAATTTCCTAGAAACCCTCTCCTCAATGAAACTATGGAAGAGCCTTGGCCTCGATGGGTTCACAGTGGAATTGTTTCAAAGTTCCTATGAGATTCTAAAACAAGACATCCTTCTGGTGGTCAAAGAATATCAAAGATACATAAATATGCTCGGATCACTCAATGCTACCTTTCTATGATTAATCTCCAAAAAAAAATAAGAAACCTCCTTTGGGGACCTCACATGCATTTCTTATTGTAATGTGATATATAATATTGTGACCAAAATTATCGTTAGACGACTGAGACAAATTTTAAGTGAAATCATTGCAAGTGAACAATTTTGTTTCCTCCGGAACAAGTAAATTCATGATCCAGATTCGGTATCTCAAAATGTTTTCCACACAGTTAAAAACTCGAAGGATAAGGAATCCCTACTGAAAATGGACCTATCCAAAGCATACGACAGATTCAACTAGACTTTATTATGGTTGGCACTACTCCAACTAGGCATGTCCCTTTAGGTGGTGAATTGGATAATGGGATGCATTCAATTATCCTCCTTTACATTTCAAATAAATGGATCCCCTTCAAGATTCTTCAAATCATCCTAAGGACTGAGATAGGGATACCCCCTTTCCCCATTATTTCTTCTCATCATTTCTAAGGCACTAAGCATTATGATTCATGACACAAAGAACTCATGCATGTTTAAGGGTGTTAAGGTCTCATCCATTGAGTCAATATTCCATCTCCTCTTTGTCGATGAATTTTTTCGGTATACCTTGGGTACAGAAAGAGAAATTTCTACTCTCAAGGCCATCCTAGACCAGTTCTTCTCAACGACATGTATGGAGATAAATTTTGAAAAATCATGTCTCATTCTCAAATAGTGCTCAGTCCAAGAATCCCTCTAGATAATCAATCTTATCCTAGATCCAAACAAACCCTTGGAAGAAGGCTTTAAATATATAGGTTTCTATTTGAAACTAGATAAGTATCACGATCAGTACCAGGTATGTATAATAAAGAAGATCAACTCGAGAGTTTTTATCTAGGTAAATAGACTCCTTTCTAGGGGGGAAGACTAGTGTTACTCAAAGTTGTACTCCAAAGCATGTTTGTGTATTGGTGCTCAATATATGAAATCCCCAAAGGCATTTTGATTAATATCAGGAAAATCAACTTTCAATATTTTTGGTCAGGTCACCAGAAATATAGAGGGATCTGCCTAGCTAAATGGTTCATAATTGCAACACCAAAAGACCATGGTGGCTAGGTCCTAAAGAATATATATGTGTTCTCCCAATATTTAGCAAGATGCAAACTACGAAGACTAATCAAAGAAGACTCCCTATGGAAAAGAGTAATGAATTCCAAATACTTCCCCAATGTGTCTATCGTTGATTGCTTCCATCAACATAGAAAATCCTCTAAAGGATCTATTGTTTGGAAGGCCTTAGTGTCTATTTTTCCACCGGTGGGAGTATGGATAGTGTGGAAAATAGGTAATATAAAATAGATCCATCTCAGAGAAGACCCCTGGTTCGGAGCTGGTAATGATTTCAAATGCTCTAAATCCCTACCACGGGCACTAAGGGCTCATAATACTTTCTCTCTCAATGAGGCTAAGACCAATGACCCCCAACCCCATGTAAGGAATGGATGGAAATAAGCAGTTTCCATCGGTATATGTTGGCCCTAACTAAGTTTTGAGGAACACTTGGTCATATTTGACCATTTTGGGGACTTCGACAGCTTGTCAAAGATGGAACACAACGTGAAACAGAAATCATGTAAGCTAGACCCCTTTTTGGGGTTTTGGGGATAATGTAATGGGAAAGGGATGTCGGCCCATGGGTTTACCTATGCTTAGGCCCACTTTTGTATGTATAAATAGATGTATAGGCGAAGTAAGTGAAAAAGGGAGGGGAGAAGTGTAGTAGAGTGTGATCTATGTGATCGAAGAGTTGCGAGTTGTGCTAAGTGCTGGTAATTATTCTAAATGCTTTGTGCAGACTGTAAGAGACTAAGTGCAGAATATTGTAGAAGGCTCTGTGCTTTTAGCGCAAGGAAGAAGGATCTAGCGAGCTGCACAGATCTTCTGTCCTATGCGAAGAGGGATTTGGATGGCTCTGTGTTATAACCTGATTAACTGAAGCTAATAAAGAAGAAGACTTTGTGGACGTAGCCACAGGGTCGAGGTGAACCACAGTAAATATGTGTGTTGTGCTCTGTGCCTTGACCTAATGTGTTTGTATCTTCCTTTGCTAAGTACTTTGATGTGTTTAGATAGATCTATTTATTCTTTTTTCTTCTGAGATATGAATGAATGTTAGATATGGTATGAAATATTCTTAGTGCTTGATCTGCCAAATCTAATCTATCTTGTTGTGGCTAAGTGTTGAATTATCTTAGATCTAAGTACATACTGCGATGCTCTGTGCTATGTGCGAAGTATCATAAGGGTTGAATATTGATGAATAATCTATGCTAGGTGATTGTTAAGTGTTATAATCATAGATATTTGTCCCAGCTAAGGTTGCAGACACCCGATTCTTGCAACCACCCTTGCCTCTACCTCGGGTGAGACTTCATCTACTTCGCAGGTGTCGCCGAGAGGGACAGTAGTTAGGATTTTGTTTGTGCACTGTTTTAGCGTTGAACCCTGGGTCTGCCCCTGTGCCAACAAATGGTTTTGTTGTCGGAACCTAAAACTGTGATTGCTAGGAACTAAGCAGAAGAAGCTTTGTGCAAAGATTTGTACAGAAATTGTGAAAGCTCTGTGCGTGGATCTATGCCCTAGTGCGCAGTGATCCACTTGATCTGAAAATATTTGTGTTGAAGAAGGAAGGATAGATCTGAACGAAAGAAGTCAGATCTGCAAGAAAAGAGGTTGATACTGAAGAAAATAAGTAATATATGTAAGCTTTGTGCTATGATAAAGGTAAGAATAGTTAAAAGTTCTTAGATCTGGAAGCCTTGTGCCCTATAGAAGTAAAAGAAGTGATTTTTTTTTTTTCTAAAGTATGGATTTAGGTATGCTTGATATATTTTTTCCTATCTTGAAAACTAGGGCATTGTTAGATGAAAGAACATTTGATATGAATAGATCTGATAAGAATAATGAAATATATGTTATACCTATTCATAGAAAGAATTTTTGGACTAACCAATGGATGCAAGATCCTAGAAAGAAATTTTTGCAGGCTAGCCATTATGACCCTAGCAAGCAGTACAAGAAAAGTTGGGGATAATTGAAGAGAAAGAGAGGATTAACTCTTTGTTACAGTTGCAGAAGACCAGGACATCTTGCTAAGGAATGCCCTAGGAGAAACCCTAGTTGCCTTTGTTTTAAGGCTATGGACCATGAAGTACTTGATTTCCCTAGAATGATTGCTAGACTTGAAAAGATGAATATGGAGCAAGCAAAATTTGAAGGAGATCAAGAGACTAAGATTATAGAAGAACCCCAGAAAGAATCAGAGATTATGTTACTGAAAATGAAAGAAACCCTGGATGAACATAAAGATGTCAGTTTGTCAAAGATCTTCAAAGAAAAGGAAAAAATCGAAGTAAGAATAGGAGACTTTGACATTGACTGTGCTCTGGATGAGGGAACATAGATGAACATTATGACAGAAAGTACTTGGGAAACCCTAGGAAGGCCTGCTATGGTTCCTTCACTAGGAAAAATAGGGTTGTTTAAAGGGAAAATGGTAACCCTATGTGGTAGGATTACCTAGATAGCTATGAGTACCCATGGAGCTTCGACAGAGGAAGAATTTGAAGTTATTAAATTTATTGAGGACCATGCCCCATTTCTAGCTTTGTTAGGCAAGATCTAGATTGAAAAAGACCAAATTCGGAGAAAAGAAGAAAAGGAAGCCCTAGAACAAAAGAAGCAAGAACACATGGAATTTATGACTAGAAGGATCGCCTACTTGATGGAAGAACAAGAGAATAGATCTAAGCTATTGAACACTAGGGACTTGGATGTTGAAGCTATAAGAGCATTAGAAGAACCAAAGAAGACTGAAATACCTAATCCATATGATGAAGGAGTATTACCCTTGGATCTGAAGAAAGAACCTCAACATTGTGAAGTGACTATGTCGAGAGAAGATAAGAATCAAAATGGAAAAAGGTTGACCGAGACGAAGCTCACTAGGAAGAAGGCTAGGAAGTTAAGTAAGAAGAGAGCCAAGATCGAAAAGTTATAGAAGATTCCAGAGGAAACTTCACAGAAGGAAAATTCACAGGAATTGAGCTTCGTCGGGATATCAGAACATCTACACATGGCACTTCACCGTGGCAAAGCAATATAGTCATTGGACCAATATACCTAGTCAAATTTCACCCCAAATGGACAAAAAATCATTAAAGGATCACCACCAGACCATTCGACCATGCCATAACGGATGGATCAACGTTCATGGAAGCTTCATACCTGTTGCAAGAAAACCGTTGACGAATTTCCTATTTAGCTCGTCATGTTGTGCCCAAAGAACACTTTTGCCAACTGAAAAGTTGAATCCCTCAGAACTAGTGATTGTCTACAGTGATCATTGAAAGCATATTGTTCATCCTAGTGCAGTATTTTGAGATCTTCGTGACCCCGATTATCTTTCCCGAGTGCATATGTCTGACGAGCTCACCGCACTTGAGGAATCCATCACAGAGGCCCTTCTCGATTTAATGACTAAGAGAGTCATGTTGGAAATAAGAATGTCCACTGGAGTCCAAGAATCATTGACGAGAGGAGTGCAAGCCTCCCCATCGGTTGCTCGAGTAGGAACATCTCGAGCCAATGTAGAGAGAAGAACTAAGCATAAGGACGACATAGCCAACGCGAATTTAGTTCCATCCATCCTACCAGCTTACATACCCCCTCTGAGCGGTGAGATTAACAGGGATAGTGTCCCTAGAGACTTTGAATACACCCTAGTCACTGCATATCTACCGAAAGGAGTACGCACCTACCACGTAGATCAAGACAAGGTTACAGCATTGAAGTTTTGTGACTTCAACCTGGGGGACCATAAAGTTTAAAGCATGCTCGCCCCGTATAAGTACTTGATGACAACCAAGTGTTGTTGGGAAAATATCCCTACGGACTAGCAAATAGAGTTTAGACTTTGCATGTAGATATGACAGAATAGAAATTACTTTCTACCTTCATCCCTAGATTTAAATCCCCTTTTCTTAGCAAATGCATGGAAAGATCAACCTACCTCGTTCCCAGCGTTTGATGTCAATCCTCCGTTGTGTTTGATTACTTGTTCACAATACTCATTCCAAAGCTGACCTGCATCCAAGACAAGCAACAACTATACATGCATACTACTTATATACTAATGGGTTAGAAATCCAAACATGTACTGATCAAACTATAAACAGTTCATGAATTGGGACGGGAAAATCATTTTCTTTATTACTTAGAATGAGTCAACTTACAAAAGTTGAAACTGGCCACCTCTCCTAGAACCTGGTCCTGGGCTCCTCTTCTTTTGTCCTTCAACTGCTTTTCTTTGAATCTCCTTTGGCACAGGGAAAGGCTAAAGGTTTGGGACAATGGGAATACGTAAATGGGTAGAGTTTCTTTGCTATATTTTTCCCTCCTCCAAATGGTACCCCTACCCCTTCTTTTATAGGCTAAAAGGAGCTATGTATTTGGACGAACCCTCGACCATGCATGGTTGGGAGTTTCAGTTAACTCACCTATAGATTTTTGTTCCATCGGAAACTTTCCTTTTTTCATGCTTTTGTCGGTCCACGCGGGTTGTTTTGGGTCAGATAGCATGTACATGCGTGCAGTAATGGATTAGGGCACGTGGGCCTTTATACAAGAGGATTTTCAAAGAGTTTTTTAGCAGTGTTTTGGAAAAGAAGGCATATGAGTTGGCCTGATGCCAGGTAAGCATGTGTGGTGCAATTTAGGGATCTAACAGATGCCCCCTAATGTGTGAGGTTAGAAGAGCATATGATGGCCAAAATACATTACCAATATTTACTAATGTGTTGAACGATTGAGCCCAATGATCAGGAACCGGGAGGTGCCGTCTGCAAAATAAAAAATGTCTCACCGAGGCAGGCATACCCATGCTCAGGATAAAATAGAACCATGGCTACCAATCAAATACACTGTAGATCCATGTCAAATAACTATAAAGAGTAGTCGTGAAAAATACACAGCAGAGCTACATCTCGAAATCAGAAAGATATACATATAGAATATCCATCTTCCAAAAGTTGATTCGGCCCGATGGCAGGAAATGAGATCTTCAGAGCTCGAGAAACAACTTAAAAATCTTCAAAACTAAGGTAGGAGTGTATAATATGAGTGTACGACTACACTACCCAGAGGTCTTTGACGGCTTGTCGGTCATGGATTTGATAATCTTGATGATCAGACTGAAGGCTTCAGTGATTTCAAACAAGGACTTGATTGGATGTTCAGGATGGTCGGGCATGAGGACAAGAGACGTATTGCAGAGGGGTCGACTCAGGCTTGGTGAAAAACATCCCTTGGATAATAGCATGAAAAATAATTAGACTCAGGCAGCATGTCATTAATCATAAGTCTATGAAGCAGGAGGCAACGCAAACTCTCCATATGTTTGGAAGGATAACCAAACAGTGGAGGACACAACTCTATATAGTGAGAAAAGATTCCAAACATCATACTACATCCCATAGTCTGATGAACAAATGGACAGATGTGATTTATCTAAGGGAGACTCATTATGCTGCCAATAAAGAAAATACTTTTCCCTTCCTCTTTTTGGGGTATATTTTATTTTTTTGTTCTTTTCAATAATTGTGGAAAAAGAAAAAAAGAATATTATCTTACAAAGGAGGAACAAGTGTTGCAAACATACAAGCTCAAGGCACAAGGACAAGACTGATGTTCTAGTAGAATGACACTCGGGAAAAATCCTTTGAAGGCCAAAAGTGTTAAGACGCAGAAGCAAACTGTTACAAGGCTGGCATATAAGGTATGCAAATGCGGTTGATAAAACACACAATGGTAACATCCTTCGATGTAAGTTTAACGAGCCCAGAGAAGGTAAGCTCGATGGTTTTTCATATTTAGAGAGTCTAAAAAAACATAAAAGGAGACTCCATCGGGGTACCTTTTTCGAATATAGTCTATTCGAAAAAGGGGTAAACTAGCACCGATAAGACGTCAATTCAAAACCATTTTAACGAGTGTGATAAGGACAATATCACTCGGCCATTTTTTCATTTTTAAGAAGTATGAAAAAAGATTAACTATGGACTCCGTCAAGAATATTCTTCTGGACCAATTTAACAAGTGTGAAAGAATAAGGTCACTCGATGATTTTTTCAATTTTAGGGAATCTGAAAAGAGATTAACTATGGACTCTGTGGGGGTTTCTTTTTCATAAGTTTAGTCCATCATGCCCAAAAAAGGGATAAAATTATACCTGAGAGTACTCTTCTAAAGAACGGAAGTTCCATAGAGTAGACATTTGTTCGTACGGTTGATCGTTCAGACCAAAAAATGGGTAAACTACCACCGAACAGATGTGACTTCAAATTTCAGTTTAACGAGCGTGAAAGGCCACAAGATCGCTCGGTAATCTTTTCATGTTTAGAGGGTCTGAAAAGGGCTTAAAAGAAGACCCGTTGTTTTTTGGGAGTCCTGAGGGTGAGATCAAGAGCGAAGAAGAATCATGCAAATGAGGCTCAAACTCATATTTAGGAAAGACTATAAGGACTCCCGAGCCTACAGTGTTTTAGAGACGGCATGGACACCTTAATGCAACCAGGACCTACCTAGGGCATCCATGTTCTGGTAAGCTCTACCGCCAAGTTGCAACACTTCTAAAGCAGATATGACAGTTTCGTGTCACAACCTGATGGGATAGATCCTATGGAAAAGGAAAAAGACAACAAGACACAAAAGTCGGGGAAATAATCTAACCTATATGCTCAAGTTGATTCTTGGAAAAAATTTCGTGGACCCTCAAAATTTCCTCAAAACTCAAAAAAAGTGTCCCAATACCCAATCAAATCCCTCCCATATAACTCCTAAATCACTCTAAATGGTTTTTGGTATAAAGAAACTGATAAGTGAGGCAAAAAAAGTGACAAAAAGAGGCCAAAAAGTCTATAAATAGAAGCTGGCAGCTCATTATCACCATTGCTGATTTGGAAATTGACTCTGGAGACAAAAGACCCCCTTTGATAAAAACGGTGATTCTGGGAGCTACAGTGGACAAAATGAACTTCTGCTTGGACCAAGTAAGTACAAACTCCCCTATCTAGCTATTCAATTCTTTGATTTTGCGTTTTATTTCATTTTTTGGGTGGGCGTCAACCTTTAAAAGGTTGGCCCTAGCAGAGGGGTCATTGTGAGGGCATGTTTTAATGCATCGAAAGAGCGCTGAGCGGCATTGTCCCAGTAAAAAGGAACGTCTTTCTTCAGTAAGTGCATAAATCCCTTGGTGATTTTGGCATGGTTGGCAATGAAGCGTTGTAAAAAGTTCACCTTGCCTTGTAGACTCTAAAGTTGAAGGATTGTGTGTGGGGGGGGTAACTGGATTATTGCCTCCACCTTGAGAGGATCGACCATGATCACTGTTGTTGATATGATAAAACCTAACAAACGTCCTGACATTACGCAAAAGCTACACTTGTTTGCATTCAAGCGAATCCTCAAGTACGACATGGTTCGAAGATTAGTCTAAAGTGTGTGGGATGATCCGTTCTCTTGCAAGATCGTGATGCTAAATCATCTAGGTAGGCCTCGACTATATGCTTGATATCATGAAAGGCAAAAGACATGGCCCACTGGAATGTGGCTCCATCATTTTTAAGACCAAAAGGTATCTTACGATATGCGAATGTACCCCAAGGATAGATGAATGTCATTTTGTGTTGGTCTTCAGGTTTGATTTGGATTTGATTATATCCTGAAAAACCGTCCATGAAGGAAAAGGCTTCACAACTAGCACATTCATCAATGATCTGGTTGATTAATGGTGTTGGAAAATTATCTTAGGGACATGCCTTGTTTTTTATTGACCGGCACAGGATTTGACACCCATGTTTGCACTCTTTTCGTCGTTTGATGAGCAAAAAGTCAGTGCTTACATGCCTAGTTGGGCTCTGCTAGTCATGACAGTTGTATGGTAAAAGGTTAGAAAGAAAAAAACAAAGCTATTAACAAGAATTAAACAAAAACTAAATGAAACTATGAGCATAGGAACAAAAATAAAAACAAATGGCAATGGACCAATATCACCAATATATAATCTAGTCTGATTGATGAAATCCAAAGATACACAATGGAGAAAGAGGACTTGGGTCCCTTCCCTCTCCAATGGAAGGCTCTTGAGGCCCTCAACTGATTGCTCTCCTTACAAAGAAAAGATGAAATGTGGATGAAAGAACTCCAAGCT
>ML778562.1:1614887-1638699 GCA_009831015.1 Picea engelmannii | reverse complement strand
AGAGGACTTGGGTCCCTTCCCTCTCCAATGGAAGGCTCTTGAGGCCCTCAACTGATTGCTCTCCTTACAAAGAAAAGATGAAATGTGGATGAAATAAATCCAAGCTTATTCACTCAAGTGAGGGGTGAATAGCTTATGAAATGAAGCTTACAATGTGTGTTGCCAAAGAAGGAGTCTCTAGCAATCTCAGCAGCAAAACAGTATGAAGAATTCCTTGAGAAAATGGTGGTCATTCATGGCTTTTTATAGCCAAGCATTGGGTTATTATGCAACCTCTTTTGAATGTGAAAAGAGGCTCTTTAGGGCACAATTAGGTCTTTGACCAGCCTCCCCACGTAGATTGAGCTCGGATTTGGTGTCAAATCGACTTGGGAGCCGATCCATTAGTGGTTGGGAGGCCGACCAGCTTCATAAATGCGTCGTTTGGCAGGCGTGCGGGTTTTTCACCCCACAGCCGCGCATATGCGCTCCAGATACGAAGATGTTGCGCGCATGCACGCGCGCGCCTAGTGGGTGCAAAGCGCCTTTTAATTTTTTGGCCATTTTGCATAGTTTTGACCCTTTTGTTGTGCTGTGGAATTAATCCTTGTGCCATGAATGACTGTTTTTCTGTGTTGATGATGCGGAGTTCTTGTCGCCCTGTGTGGACGAAATTTCAGTGACAACAACCCATTGGGTCAAATGGATAGGATAGATAAAACCTATCTTTAGCAATTTCTCTACCTCAATCTTGATGGTTGCAACTTTCTTAGGATTAACTGGAAAAATCTTCTGTCGAATGGGCTTGTCATCAGGATAAGTTGTGATTTCATGTTCAACTATTTTTAGATCGATGCCTGGCATTTCCTCATAAGACCAGGCAAAAACGTCGTGGAATTCTTTGAAAAGATCCATGTAGATTTGAATCTCTTTGAGGGAGCAATCCACCCCGAAGAAAACGTTCTCCACGATGCCAGTGTTTTGGGAGATGTTGATTGGTATAGTTTCAGCGATAGTTTCCATATTTCCCTCAACATAAATTTCATGTGTAGCTAAGAGATTAATAGGACATGACTAATCTCCCGTCATGGTCACTGTGAATTATCCTGCTTCAATTTGGCTTAACTATGGGAGAAAATATGATCTATGATGAAGATCTTCCCAAGGTTTGTTTAGACTAGTCATGGCTTCGATTACTACTTCATCAGAAGGAAAGACTAAGTCTAACGAATCAATGTTAGCGAGAGAACCCTGAGCCCAAATAGGCTCTAGAAGAGGATCTAACTCTTGTGTAGGAGTCAGATCAGGGTTAGCTGAAGTTTGCTAAACTAAAGAGTACGCTACTTCAATGGTAGACAAGGGCATGGACATGCCTGGGTTCCCTGTCTCATCCATCGTGGCCGATGGGGAAGGAAGTATCCATGGATCCTTGAAGTAAGTCGTGCGAAACAATGAAACTTGAAAACCTCAACCTTATGGTGATTGGATATAAATTTGATATCGCTATGAGGAGGTGGGTAATTGAAGGTACCCATCAAGGATGGGCACAAACCAACTCCTACGTTGACGACACCTGGTTGAGGATTATCAATCATTGGGACCGTGGATGCCCCCAAAGCTGGGTCAGGTCTGGAGAAAGACAATTGATAGATGGTCACTATCTGACCCTCGTGTGGAAACAACAAGACCCGGAAAAATGTAGCAACCACAGCTTGTATAGCATAAGTCCAACTCTATCCTAACAAGAGGTTATAGTCGAGGGGAGCATCGACTACCTCTACTTTGACACACACGGTCTTCCCTCCTAACTGCACAAGGAAAGAAGGAACGATACCATGTGGTCAGAACAACCGACCATCGAAAGAAGTGAGGAGAGTAGGTGATGGAGACAAAACGGGCTGGCCAATGGCCTTCCAACATGCCAACGACATAACGCATGTCGAGGCACCCTCATCGACCATCATGCGAAAAATATTCTGAGTAAAAGTTTTCGTGGGATAAGACACTACTATCTGAAATGCTACGTGGTAAGGCAGACGAGGTTTTAAGTTGGTTGTATATAACATGATGGTACCTGGATTACAAGTCTCAGTAGAGCCCAAAGCAGTTAACAAGGCTTTCCTCTGAGTAAGGCAGCTTTGGAGGACCTCCAAAGCAGAGATCGCACAAGGGGTTTGTGATAAATCTTCCACCACAGAGTAGTTCTGGGCGGCCCTTGCATTTGGGTCATGAGAAGTTTTTTTAAATGAACCTTTTGGAATGTGTGTCATCGTTTCTCCCAACATCTTCTCAATCTGTAGAGGAAGAGATGGGAGATCAGCTTCTTTACCCTTCTCAGAAGTGCTTGGTTTACTATAATCGTGGGCTCTAGTTGATATGAAAGCATCACCCCTAACCATATATACGTTCACGGATGCAGGGTTGTTTGGAGGTGGGTA
The DNA here is from genome assembly GCA_009831015.1 of Picea engelmannii. Taxonomy (NCBI): domain Eukaryota; kingdom Viridiplantae; phylum Streptophyta; class Pinopsida; order Pinales; family Pinaceae; genus Picea; species Picea engelmannii. The sequence continues at coordinate 1,636,282 of ML778562.1, read as the reverse complement.
GGTTTCTTGGCTGCCCCCTTCCATGCTTGCAGAGGCTTGAGTTAGATTTTTCCCATGTTGAAATGGATTAGTCAACAATGCCTGTTGTTGCTGTGTGACAAAATTTTGGGCCTCTACAAGTCGAGGACATAGATGGGTCGGGTGGTCTTCCATGCACAAGTTGCATGGATACGTCACCTTTCATTTTTCAGTGTTGTCCCTGCCAGCATTATCATTGGGTTTTTTGTCCCCCTTACCCTTCTTTGGTTTTTTTTTCTTCCCCGCAGGCTGTTAGGTGGCCTTTGGGTTAGTCGACTGTACTGTGTGTACTTCCAATGTTTTGGTAGAGGGAGCAGCCAAAGAAATAGTTTGGTTGGCCACTGTGTGTTGCATGGATAACTGCTGCAACTGCTTGGTCAGTTGCTCAACCATCTTTGTTTGTGTTGAACCGACAATACCTTCAGCATGAGGTCCAACTCTCTGTCTAGTTTTATCCAGTATTGAATGTGGTGCATCTGGAAATATGTTGTATAACAAACCAGACTGAGAATAGATGAGCTCAAACTATTGAGCCCTCATGATGGCATCTTCTTTGGAGAAAACTCCTGATGTCGCAACGTCTTTGGATAAATGTGGGACAAAAGACTTAAGGAACCACTCAAGCAGGAATGTTGGTGGGACTGGTACCTTGATTAAACTCTTCCGGCGTCTCCATTCTCGAATGTGATCAGAGATATGGTTCGTTGTTGTCTGTTCGAAATTGGCAAGCAGCTTTGTGCCAACGTCGTATCTCACAAGTAACTAGAAATGGTTCAGGAAAGCCATCGCCATTTCGCCAAAAGAAGAGTATCTTGAGCGATCAAGCTCAATGTACCATTTCATGGCACTCCCAATGAGAGTACGTTGAAACAATCACAAGTGTACAGAGTCATCTTTCAATGAGTTAGATGAGCACCAAAGATGAAAGGTAGTCACATGATCGCCTGGATCTTCGTTAGGCTTTGCCTTGAAATTTGGAATGTCCGAAGGAAACTTTGTCAGCATAGGAGGCCAATGCGGATCGTGAAAAATAGGGTCATTCAACAACCTTGTCAAATATAGCAAGTGTAAAGTCGCCAAGAACGATAGTTTGGGTTGCTACTGATAACTCGGGAAAAAAGGACCTGGAGTTTGACTGGCACCAGGTTGCCAGGAAAAGTTTGGCTGCTGGCCTGGATTCTGGTAGAAACCATGGCCCTGGCCAGCGTAAGGATTTTGCATATGTGGAGACATCCTCGGCTAATTTCCCAAATAGGACATAGATGGTTGGGCATGCATTATATTCAAAGGACTTTGGGAGGGATTACACAATGTCGGTCCCATGGGGATAGGCATAGTAGTTTGTCTAGGGTTCCATTGATTGTGGAAATAATTACCCTAGATCAACATTTTGGAGGAGGGAACAGATTCCTGCCCTGAATTCCAAGGTCCTACTCAGTTTGCCCCCTGTGTAGGAATAGTACCCTGCACATGAGTAGATTGTCCAAAAATGGGGTTGCCCCCAGTCGGGAAAGCTATTGACGAGAAGGTGTTGTTACCAAACGTTTCATTCCAAGAAAATGGTGTCGAACCTACTAGCATACTATGCGAAGGTGGTCCTTGACTCCCCGCTCCAAATAAACTATTGTGTGTAGGTTGCCCGACGGATTGTTGATGCAAGCCACCGAGTGAAGGGGATGAAGGAGGGATATGACCTCCTCCATAAAGAAAAGCATTAAAAGGGACAGGAGTGCCCCCTATGTGACCTTGTAGAGGAGCGCTAGAGCTCCCTACCCTCAGACCCAAAGTATGTAAAGTGGAGTAGGAAAGTACAGGACTTGTACTCGAACTAGGCATCATGTATGAGAATGGAGAGCCTGTCGCACTTGGTGTGAAAGGGGTTGTGGCCACTGCCAAAGACAGGATTGGACCACTGTGCAAAGTAGTTGCGATCGAGACCATGGTGGCTCGGACTGATGACGGTGGGTCAGAAGATGAAAGCTCTCCTGTGGTGACAACCATGGTGGGAATTGAAGAATTCCTAGAAGGAGTAACATCATTTGTTTCCATTGTTGTATGCGACACTGTCTGGCTCTCGTAAAATTGAATTGGTACAATGAAAGGTGCCATGAAATCAGTGGTTGGGGTTTCAACCGGGCCAAGAGAGGTTACTTAAAGGTCCAAAATGGTCAATTCCTCCGGGGGTTGTTCGGGCACAATGGTTTGTAACCCGGTCGCTTCAAAAGACCCTTGTTGGTCTAGCTTTTGCCTTAATGGTGGCGGGGGTGGCTCCAGTGTAATCGGTGGCAGGCCAAGAAGCCTTCGTGACCAATGGAGCTCGGGATCCTCCACTGTTTGAGAAGATCCAAGACACTCTAAGGTAGTATAAATGTTTAAAAGTAACACACTAAAAAAAAAGTCCCTAAAAGATAAGACAAACAAACACTAAATTAATTGGAAGAACAGTTACAACAACCAACACTAGAGCAACTTATCGGTGCAAGTGCAACTCGAACATGGAAGCACCCTCTAGGTATACTCTACAAAGCATGGCCCGATGTCTTTCCTAGGTACCTTATTATACCCCCACAGTCACCTGTGTATGTCCCTAAAAATATTGGAAACTAGGTTGCCAGCACGGGAACAGTCATTAGGCAGGTACAGTCGAAAGTCGGGTAGACCACAATGAGCAGGGTATCGAGCCCAAAAACTTTCAAGGGTATCGAGAGAAATTGTTCTAGAAGAGAAATGAGGACCTCGATTAGATTTGAGACCCACAAAGCCCCGTGGAAAATGCAAACGACGGAATCCCAAAACAAGCCCTCTATATGTGTTCTCCACTATGATTGGTCCAACTTTGGAGGGGTTATCTCTGCTACCATTCTGCATGTGACCTCGTGTTTATCCCCTGTGTTAGAGGGGGGTCCCAGATAAATTTCACGACACTCGAATTAGACACTCCCTGTCTCAGAATCCAATGTTTGATTTTAAATGGCCTTGAAGAGTTTGCTCTCCAACCTAATCCAAGGCCCTAGTCCTGAACTAGTCAGTGAACCCTACAAACATAAAGGTCTAGTAGATTTTAAATTTAGCGTTACTTTTATGGATTTGTCTTACATCAATGGGTATGAGGGTGAAACTGATGATGTGTAAAAGACGAAAGAAAAAAATGAATGAAAAAAATGGAAACAAAACTTTTACTGAATGCAAAATTTCAACAAATTTTCAAAAGAAATATTTTTAATTTTTCTAAGATTTTGGATAGCAAACTCAAAAGGATTTTCACTCGACTACGAGCTACTTATGATCTAAGTGAACTTCAAAAACTTATGAAATAAAAGACTTTTCCTTGGCTAATGATGCAGAAACACACTCTTCAACCAAACAAGAAAATGAAAAGAGATTTTTTTTATTTTTATTTTAAATACTAGTAAAGCACGAAAGGAAAAATACCGACAAGCAAAAACCAAGAATTTTTTTTTTGGCCTAATCGCAGATCGTAAACAATCGGATTAAAGAAAAATCACACACTAGCAATTTTAAAAGAAAATGACTCTCACACTTGTCTAAAAACCGTGAAAATTCTTTTATTTTTCTGACAACTTTTTAAATGAGAAAAAGCAAGCTAAGGGTAAGATTAATATTAAGCTATTGACTGCTCAAAAAGAGATTTAAACACCTGAGAGGAACAATTATTATCAAGGTAAAGGATGGATGCCTTACCCTCAACAACAAGTATCATGTAAAAGAATGCGACTGTCACTTTTACAACACTCGTGCGAACACGCGCTGGATAGATACAGAGGGCGTGTACATGCAGTTTGACCTTGTACAAGCCACGTGTATATCTAAACTCTGAGAAAAAATGAAAATAGACAAACCAAACTAGGAAGAGACCACTGATATTGATAACTAGGATCCCTTGAAGGCTTGGACACTCTTTCTAACAGAAAAATAATAACGCAAGGGAAAAAAATGATAAGGCAAAAACAATCTGAGATAGGACTGCTAGCCAACAAGACTCAGACAGAATTACAAAAAAACCCCTGAGAATGTGTGATTCTGACAGGGAAGAGGATGACTGCCTCTGAAGTTCTTTGAACTCTACACGCTACTGCTACTTCTACAACTAGCGTTCACACACGGGCTGTAAGAGGCTAGGGCACGGGTACATGTGTGCAAACCTTGTGTAGGCCACGTGTACCTCTGTGGGTCCCGAGAAACACAGTCAAGCAAAAGACAGGGAAAGTTGGTATGGAAAACCAGACTCCCTGGTAGCTCGGATCTTACAAAAGCTAAAACAGGCAAGAAAAACTAGTCTGTAAAACTACCCAAAAACTAAATAAAATTCCAGGAACCCTAGAGAGTTTCCCCAGTATGGTCGCCAATTTTGTTGTTGGGAAAATCTCCCTACGGACTAGAAAATAGAGTTGAAACTTTGCATGTAGGTATGATAGAATAGAAATTACTTTCTACCTTCATCCCTAGATTTAAATCCCCTTTTCTTAGCAAATGCATGGAAAGTTCAACCTACCTCGTTCCCGACGTTTGATGTCGATCCTCCGTTGTGCTTGATTACTTGTTCGCAATACTCCTTCCAAAGATGACCTGCGTCCAAGATAAGAAACAACTATACATGCATACTACTTATATACTAACGGGTTAGAAATCCAAACATATATTGATCAAACTATAAACAGTTCATGAATTGGGACGGGAAAAACATTTTCTTTATTACTTATAATGATTCAACTTACCAAAGTTGAAACCAACCACTACTCCTCGAACCTGATCCTGGGCTCCTCTTCTTCTGTCCTTCAACTGCTTTGCTTTGAATCTTCTTTGGCACAAGGAAAGGCTAAAGGGTTGGGACAATGGGAATACGTAAATGGGTAGAGTTTCTTTGCTATATTTTTCCCTCCTCCAAATGGTACCCCTACCCCTTCTTTTATAGGATAAAAGGAGCTAGGTATTTGGACGAACCCTCGGCCATGCATGGTCGGAAGTTTCAGTTAACTCACCCATAGTTTTTTGTTCTGTCAGAAACTTTCCTTTTTTCATGCTTTTGTTGGTCCACGCGGGCTGTTTTGGGTCAGCCAGCGTGTACACGTGTGCAGTAATGGATTAGTGCGCATGGGCCTTTATACAAGAGGATTTTCAAAGAGTTGTTTAGCAGTGTTTTGGCAAAGAAAGGATATGAGTTGGCCTGATGCCAGGTAAGCATGTGTGGTGCAATTTAGGGTTATAACACCAAGGGAAAGAATTTGAAGCTCATCCCTCAACAATGGATGATGAATCTCACGCAGTCTACTTTTCTCAATGTTATGAAAATACCGCACTTCGGTAGACACCAAGAGGTGAATGCTTGTGTAAAATTGTTGCTAACAAGTTACCACGGAGGATACCTATGGTTAGAAAATTGTATAACTGTTGATCTGGTGTTGAACAATATGATCACCAGGCTTAGCATGCAGGGCCCTGATCCCCATGAGTATTATCCTAGAAAGACTGTAGACCGCACTCTTGTGCAGAAGATCAAAGAAGCCTATGGCAATGTTGAGAAAGGCGAGAGAGGCTACAAGGTAGCTTCTATTGAAAGTGGTGAAGTGCACCTCGCATGACAACTGATCGTAGGGAAATTGGTACGCAATAATTGACCAACACAAGTATTTGGCTTTGTAGTTGACCTTGTAGGAAAGTGCGCAGAGGGACTATAGATGAACTGGGCGAATTACCTGGTGAATCAAGTGGAGATTGACTGCAGAAAATCCTAGGGTCAGGGGCATGAATTCCATTTTAGCTGGCTCCTGATACTGATCGCTTTTGTTTCATGGGAGCTACCGGAAGGTGCAACCTTCCCGAACCTTAACCCCTTTGAGCCACTAGCTACAAAGTTCAATAGATTATGGTACTCGAATGACATGAGAAAGCAATGGAAATCAAATGTCGTTTTCCACATGTACTATAAACAATTGAAAGAAGCCATAAGGAGTGAACCTTGCATAAACCTGAACACTTTACAGAGATTTTGACCTCCAACAAAGTTCAACGTGGACTGCCACTTTATATACCTAACCCCACGCACTGATGAGCAACAGAAACATCTTCAGTCCTATTATAAGATGACATAAGAAGACCTGGAAGAGATCACCAAGGAATGGTCGACGAACCTCCTTGTTTCAGCAAACCCCACAGAAATGTCCGACATTGGCAGCCCTGGAACTACGCAGGATATACCTGGGCCCAGTAATACAAATAAAGCAAAGACAACGAAGAAGACTGAATAATTCCAGGATGTTGAAAGCCTATCTGTAAGGATGGCTTCCATTATACCAGATAAAGAAGTTGATGATGAAGAAGGTACAAAAAATGAACAACAGAAAGTCGAAGTACCACTGCCTAGGGATGAAGAATACTTATGGAAGAAAAGGAAGGTCTCACCTCTGAAATCTTCCTCCAGAAAGAAACCAAGAACCCCTGTAACCAAGATGCGAACTTCCCTCAAGTTGGATGACTTTGATTTCATTGTTGTAGTGGTCAATGATGCTTCAAAGGGAATCATAGAGAAGCAGGAGGCGAAGCAGGAACAAATGTATATCCAAATTGAGATCATGCTCCAAGGAGTACAACAAGCACTCCAGTCTAGCCGAGCAATCTCTACTGCACCTCTGCCAGAAGGAACAACAGAAGTGGGAGATGAATCAGTTCATCTCTGCAATATTGTTGATACAGTTGAAGTACGCCTTCGACATGCTTAGGAAGAAAAAATGCATGCCACCCAAGCCCTAAAGAAAGCACAGGAGGAAATTATTGAACAACGCCAAGCCACGCAACAAGAGAAGAATGCTCTCCAAGAAAAATTTGAAGAAGATAGAGTGAAGATCCAAAAAGAGAAAGAGTAGTTGCTCACAAAGCAGATAGGAATTGAAGAAGCAGTCAATAGAGCATTTCTCTCTGTGACCGGCTTAGAGTAGAAGGCCGAAGATCCCATAGAGCACCAAGTGATGAAGCTAGCTGAAGTTATTCAACAAATTCAAAAAAGGGTCGTGGAATTAGAGCTTGATACCATACCACAGATTCCACAAGAAGTGTGCGACCAGCGAGAATTGAATGCTTATAGCATATTCGAGAGGATTAAAACACTTGTTGCAGAATGTAAACAGCTAAGTAGAAAAAGCATGCAAATATATGAACAACTATCTGAATACCCAGAGTTGAAGAAATTGGAGTCCCAACTCCAGGAAGAAAATAAGCACACAGATACAGTATAGGCGCAGCTCAAGCTCCTATCACCCATCGAGAGGATGAAGATATCCTAGGAACAATGCACTACCCAACAACTCATTCTTACCACACAGAAGAGAGTGATGGAAGTCACCCAGAAACTCCAACCGAGCCAGGAGGCAGCCTACCTACTATTTGAAGAAATTGAAGGCCAAGGAACACTACTAGAACAAGTAGTTGTTACAATCAAGAAGCAATTGGAAGGACCTATCAGTGAAGTGGTTGTTCAGGAATTCACTGAGAAAGAAGCAGTAGCACAGAGATAAGTCGAAGCAGCTTGAGCCCAACTCGAGACCTTTGAGGTAAAGTTACCCAGAACTGAGTGACTCGGGATGAGTCATAGGTGATTGTTGGAGGCCTATTGGCCATGACCAATTTTTGAGGAACACTTGGTCATATTTTACCATTGTTGGGACTTTGACAGCTTGTCAAAGATGGAGCACAACGCGAAGCGGAAATCATGGAAGCTAGACCCCTTTTTGGGTTTTGGGGGATAATGTAATGGGAAAGGGTTGTTGGCCCGTGGGTTTACCCATGCTTAGGCCCACTGTTGTATGTTTAAATAGATGTATACACAAAGTAAGTGAAAAAGGGAGGGGAGAAGAGTAGTAGAGTGTGATCTATGTGATCGAAGAATTGTGAGTTGTGCTAAGTGCTAGTAATGATTGTAAATGCTTTGTGCATACTGTAAGAGACTAAGTGCAGGATATTGTAGAAGGCTCTGTGATTTTAGCGCAAGGAAGAAGGATATAGCGAGTTGTGCAGATCTTCTGTCCTATGTGAAGAGGGATTTTAATAACTCTATGTTGTAACCTGATTAACTGAAGCTAATAAAGAACATGACTTTGTGGACGTAGCCCCAGGGTCAGGGTGAACCACGGTAAATATGTGTGTTGTTCTCTGTGCCTCGACCTGATGTGTTTGTCTCTTCCTTTGCTAAGTGCTTTGATGTGTTTAGATAGATCTATTTATGCTTTGTGCTTTTGAGATATGAATGAATGTTAAATATCGTATGTAATATGCTTAGTTCTTAATTTGTCGAATCTAATCTATCTTGTTGTGGCTAAGTGCTAAATTATCTTAGATATAAGTACATACTGTGATGCTCTGTGCTATCTATGAAGTATCATAAGGGTTGAATATTGATGAATAATCTATGATAAGTGATTGCTAAGTGTTATAATCACAGATCTGTTCCCATCTAAGGTTGTAGACACCTGATTCTTACAACCACCCCTACCTCTACCTCGGGTGAGACTTCATCTGCTTTGTAGGTGTCACCGAAAGGGCTGGTAGTTAGGGTTTTTTTGGTGCCCCTATGCCAATAGTATAGAAGGGAATGATGCCAAAGAGTGGAACCTCCTAATTCAACACTTCATATCCAATTTCATCATCCTCAATGAAGACTCCCTGGATACTTTTTGTTGGTCAAAAAACTCCAAAACGAGCTCCTTCACTGCTAAGCTAGGTTACTATTCAATATGTTAATCCATGTTTACGGGACCCAAAAAATGGTGGTGCCAGCCCCTGTGGAAACTTAGATCACCAATCAAATGAAAAATAAATCTTTGGTTGTCTCTAAACAACAAAATCCTCACTTGGGATAATGGATTGAAATGGGGGTTGTGTGGTCCTAGTTGATCTGAAAATGGGTGAGCACTTTACGCAAGTTTTCAATTAAGAATCATTTTCTGACGAAGTATTTTCGGATGAAAGGGCCTATTAATCCATGATTAACCATTCTTTTTAAACAATAATACATAACATACATGAACTCAAATGGAATAAGCACATGAAAAAGACAAGAAAGAGAGACAACCAATGTTGGTAATGGAGTTCACCCCTCCTGGGCTACGTCTCTGGATCCGCTTCAATTGGAATACAGATCACTTTAATTCCTTCTTCAAAAGATGTTGGGACCTTATCATAGGTGATTACATAAGAGAATCCTTCTCCTTCAATGAGGATTCAAGAATACTGCTCACACTCATACCTCTCCATACATTAAGAAGGATAATACCTCACATGAATAAGTCTCTCAAAGCTTAGGAGTAGTAGCACTATGGATTTCTAAATCCACTCATTAACTCTCCATTACTCTCTTCCTTACTCTCCCTTTACAAAGGGCTCACATAAGGCATTATATAGTTTTCCTCACTCACTCCTAGATCCATAATAATAGGATCTAATTACAAAAGAGGAAAGACAAGATCCATGAATGTAGGATCTTCAAACTATCTTCAAGTACATAAAGGGAAAAGTCTCAAAACCACCCAAAGACCCTTCATCCATGTCATTGATTCTCTCAACCTATAATTGAGAATAATGGAAAATTGGTGTGAGGTGGTTTCTCACATAAAAACCAATTTCCAAAATGATAATTTAATGATAAATACGTGATTCTAATTTCCCTCACAAGTATTAATCATTTTACATCAATAATGAATAATAATGTATGAGTTTTTCAAAAGCTCGTAAAGCATAAATAATATGCATGAGAATCTCATAAAGCATAATAATGCATGAGAAACATAAAACTCAAAACATATAAGTTTACCACCTTCGCCATTCTGCAAATTAACTTGTTGAACACAATAAATTCCTTTCATGTGTGGAAATCCGTCTAGATCATGCCTCCCCACAAAGAACCTTTTGGTATCCAAAAGTATCAACTCTATTTGTATGCAAATGTCCTAAAAGGTGCATTCTTTCAAGACTCCTTCGGATTTGTATTTCAGAATCAGAATGCAAATACAACACATTCAATCACTATAAAGAAAATATTTGGAAAGGCACATCCCTTGTCTCCTTCACCTCTGTTCTTCAGATATGAAATGTTGAAGCCCACCTACATAATATTGCAACCTATAGCAGATGATACATGTACCACAATCTTTGGCATACCTTATTTTCCAAGAGTTTATAACTACACTCTTGGTCAAGTTTACAATGAATCGCCAAAATGGCGTAGGAAAATAGCCTCAATCAATTGTTTACATCATGATTACAAAGAAGCCAATGAAGGCTTAAGGCACAACAATAACGCCTCTCACTCTCCTCACTCAAGAGTGGCTAAAAAACCATTAAAATTATTCATAACCTTTTTACATGATGATTTCATGCTTACATCAAGACCTTTACATAGCCAATACATCAAAATTCAAAGGCAATTCTCATGCCAAATATGATGCCAAAAAAATGCACTATGGCCAAACGATGTCCCTCCCATGGCAATTACATCAAATTTGAAGGCAATTTTTATATGTCAAAATGATGCACAAAAATGGAAACATATATGGTTTTCAAACCCCCTTTTACATAAATGTGCATCATGCCCAATATTCCTTTGAAGGTCATTAGGTACGAGCACTTGGTTTTTAGCAACAATAGGCCTTAATAGTATATAGCACAAAACTATAATATAAAAATCCACCAAAAAAGGCACACCAAATTAAAATTGCTAAAATACCCTGAGTTTTAATTCCATCAAGCACTAGATCCATGTGACATATCACCAAGGATTTGTGCCTTCGGTGGTTCTTGGCCCTTGGTTCCATGGGAAAACTCTCGACACTCTGCAACAGGACCCAAGTTTCGTCTCCCTGGCATTAATTCTGTGGTTGAGCTTTACTCGCATTGTACTCAACGAAAGCCCAATGCATGCCCTGACATGGGTTATGTAGTTGTTGTTCTAGGGCCATTGGTGAAGCAGTGGAAATCTTCTGATGTTGAGCCTGAGGATAGTGACGACTCTCATTTAGGAATTACATTGGAACAATATTTAAGGAAGTGGAAGATATTTGATGATTCATCAATGACTACCCTTGGAGGTAGGACTGATGTTGGAAGTTTCGATCAAGGATATATTGAAGGGTTTGGTTCTCTGAGTGAAATATGATTCATTTAAAAGGATAAAGTCTTCTTCTCAACATGACATGAATGAGGATGTGCATTGATATTGAAATCACTCAGCACTACCATTAATCTTGCATACCTTACATGACAAGTCTCCACAGGTTTGCATAAGTTACAGGCTATGCAATGGATTACTCAACATTTGAGAGTTCTGGTAAATTTAAAAACTAGGAGAATCCACATATGGCATTATGGCCACCCAAGTAAAGAATGACTCCACAGTTGTAGAGACTTGAAGGATTGGCGTTGATCCTTTCAGTGATCGACCGCCAGACCTATGAATCCGTTTGGAATCACACCAGCTTCCATCAATACAACACTACCATGTGATGTGGGATCTCTCAAGAGAACCCAAAACATTATTTCCATCAACGTGGACTACTCATGAACTTTTGAATCCCCCAAAATTTTCTCATTATTTTAAATGGTGCAAAATCTCTGTGATTGGGAAGACAATGGTATATGCCTTGGCAATATGAAACCAAAATATGTTCTAGATCCCAATGCATGTGGGATTATTCTTCCCCTCTCATAGCAAGTGTTAGCACCAAAAGTCACCCCTATATTGTAGGAGGGATGAACCTAATACCCATCAGTTGTATGTCATAGTAAACAAGTTCAAGGATGGTCTAATGGATGCAGTCTCATGACTATATTGCTTTAACTCAAAAAACTAGGTTGGAGATGCGTAGATAAGTGAGGTCTTGATCTAAATTACGCCAGTAAAGTTTTATAGTGGTGAGTAGGTAGAATGAAGGTGAGAAAGTATGAAGGTCTTCTCTGGACATTCAGTCTTCCAGCAACCTCTGGAGGAAATGTCTCAGATAGAAGATCCTCTTGGATCTGAAAACTTCAAGAAACTAAAAATGTTGCAACTATAGATATAGTCAAACCTACACTATACTATAATCACAACACCTGACTGGATCCTCCATGACCAAGCTTTCAAAGTCAGAAGAGAAATGTAAATAAAGGATCTAGCTGCCATTAAACAAGAAGTCTCAAGGATCATTTCATAAATAAAGAAAGAGAGTCATCCTCAAAACATTACAATCGGGAGCTTAGATCTACCATCGACACTAACAAAATGGCAAAAATGCCTACATATACTGAGAACTGGCTATGTTGTTGGAGGCACAATCATGTCATGAGTTTAAGACTTTGTGTTGATGAGTTTATATGTTGGGTTGCGCATGCAGATGTTGGTCAGACTGCCCATGCAGTTTTCTGTCAGACACGATCTCTATCAGTTCAGTCTGATACCCTGCCTTTGTGCTTTGTCCCTTTCTGACCTTCTATTTATGGAAGGAGATGATGTCTCACCCACCTTCCATAGCTAAATTATCTTCTCCCTTCGGATATGAGTGAACGGAGTCAACATCTGCGCTTGAAGATGTGGTGGTCTTCCCTTTTCCTTCTATGCCTTGTTGGATACATGCGAGGAGGACTGGTTGGCGACCGTGGATGATGATGGGGAGGAACGGTTGAGGCGGAAGGTATGGCTTTAGCAAGATATGCCGCATGTTCGGTGCCTAGGTGGAAGGTTGTGGCAACGATGCAATGGGGACAAAGGTTGTGGTAGCGAAGGGAGAGTGGGGACAATCATATAGGTGGACATGACATGGGAGACAGATGGTGGGAGGTGAGAGGCCGAGGTAGAAAGGGGGATGTGACATGAGGCAGGGATTGGAATACACATGACAGGCGGGGATCTAGTGAGGAGAGACATTGACACAACGTTAGAGAAGGGATAGGTAAGTGGAAGACAAGTGTTAGCGAGAGGTGAGGGCGGTAAGTGGAGGAGGTAAGTGGTATGTCGGAGGGGGGAGTAGGTGGTTAGTGGTTTAGCACAGGGGGGTCCAATTTCATGAGGAGGAGCCATGATAGTGGGGTCCCATAATTCAAAACCACCATATTGGACCCCCCCTGTTAAAGGAAGAAAGGCGGGGGGGGTCCAGTATGGAACCTACACTGTAGATATGAGCATGCATATCTCAGCCACCCAGATCTATGCGCTCCTTAGCATGATGCGCTTGGGCATATAACTTAGGATAAGTGGGTTTTTTTAACCCATTCTTGCTGCTTTTAGCCAAAAGGGGGGCCATTTCATAGGAAAACACCCCCTTACAAACATATGTGATAACATTAGGCTCCATGGGGGATGTCTTGCTCCCTACGAGATGCCAAGAACTCCTTTGAAGCTTTAGTGCCTTACTGTTGGGTTATGGGGTCACTTACTAAACTGAAAATCAAATAGGGAAAACAATATTTACAATTACAAGGGAGCCACTTATGGCTCAAGTAAAACATTTCTTCAGGAAATCCCCATTCACAAGGCCACTAAAAACTTCCTCTCCTTTCAATTACTGCAACCTGTAAGTATTATTTGAAAATACTTCAGAGATTTTGAAAGGCTCGATCCACAGGGCGTCAAATTTGTTGTGCTTTCCTCTGTCCTGCCTAGGTGCATCCCATTTAAGCACTATATCTCCTAGCTGGAAATCTTCTTTTCTTCTCTTCCTGTCGAAGGCTCGCTTGATCCTTTGTTGATGGTTATGAGCTCTATCCATCACCTGCTCTCTGGCCTGCTAGGATTCTACCAATTGATGAATTATTCTGGTCATATTGTCAAGTTCTTCTTGATAATCCTGAAAGAATTTCGCTATGGGTAAATCCAACTGAGAAGGAAAAACAACTTCAATCCCATAAACAAGTTGGAAATGGGATATTCCTAGGGATCTCTTTATCATGACTCGATCAGCCGACGGAGAGAACTTGAGCTTTGAATCCCATGCCTTCTTATTTTCTTCTAACAATATTTTAATAAGATTGACCAAACTTTTTTTAGAGGACTCTGCCAGACCATTGCCTTGGGGATAATAGGGAGTGGAGTGAATTAATGAAATCTCAAATTTCTTACAGAACTTGATCAATGGCTCAGATTTGAAGGAGGCAACATTATCAGTAATGATTTTGTTTAGACAACCAAACCTTGCCATAATATCTTCTAGAAAACCAATGATCATTTTATGTGAAGCACTCCTAGTGGGGATGGATTCTATCTATTTGGTGAAATAATCTGTTGCAGTTAATATCCACCTATGTTGACCACTAGAAGTAGGATGGATTTCCCTAATGAATTCTAACCCCCATTGTTGAAAGGGTCCTAAAGCTACTACAGGCTTTAGTGGTAGAGATTTGAGTTGTTGCTTTCCTAAGAATTTTTTACATTTGATACAGGCTCTGATTTTTGTATAGACATCAGTGAATAAAGTGGGCAAGTAGTACCCATCCCTGAGGATTTTTTAGGCTGTGGTCTTCCAGACATGGCATTCCCCACATAGGATTCTATGGAAATCAAACATAATTTTCTAGGCCTTCTGTGAGTTTAGACATCTCAGAAGAACTCCTAGAGGATATTTCCAATACAAGACCGGGTCAATAAGGCAATACCTAACTTCTTTGATATTTAAAGCTCTTTCCTTTCTTTTTCCCATATCATCAGGGGGTCTTAATTTTTGCAGAAAATATATAATATCTTTATACCAGGTACATTCTGCCAATGGAGGGGTGCCCTGAGGATTTTTATCAACGCACTCATCTTGATGAACCTAAGAGAAGGTGTTGATGAAGTTTACCCCCAAAGCTCTACAATTAGATTCATCCAACAGCTTGGCTAAACCTTGGCCTTTAACTAGCTTTGTGGGTTTTATTTCCAAATCAAACTCGAGGATTTTGGCAATCCACTTGCTCCTTATTCCATCTATGTTGAGTTGAATGAGAATGTCCTTCACAGCAACTGAAGGGACATATGCAATAACCCTTGAATGAAGAACATAGCTCCTGAAATCCTTAAGGGATTTCACCAATGCATAGGCTTGCTTCTCCATGATGTCATATCTTATCTCTGCATCCCTCAATGCTCTGCTAAAAAAGGAGATAGGTTGTTCCAATCCCTCAACATTTTTCACCAACAAACCAACTGCCACTGTATCAAAAGAAGCAAAAGAAAAAACTAGAAAATCCTTGGAATAGTCAGGATAGATCAACACGGGGGCCTCAATCAATGCTTTCTTAATTTGGCTGAAGGATTCCCTGGGTTCAAAAGTCCACTTTATTTCATTCCCCTTCCTAAACATGGTTGTGATATGCTTCACCAATTTAGAAAAATTTGAAACAAACCTCCTTAGAAAGTTAATCTTTCCCAGAAAAGACTAGACCTCTTTCCTGGACCTTGGGAGTGATAATGTTTGGATTTCTTCCACCCTGTTGGGATCGATATTGACTCCCTCGGCTGATACTATGTGGCCAAGAAACTTTCCATCCTTCATAGAAAATAATGATTTATTGGGGTTAAGGGAAAGACCAAACCTTCTGTATTTCAAGAAAACTTTCCTCATATGACAGCAATGTTCTTTATCAGATCTAGAAAAGACTGTTATGTCATCCAGATAGATGACCACAAATTTATCTTTCTCCCCAATGAAGGCGATTTCCATGGCTCGTTGAAAGGTTTCTCCTGCGTTCATTAACCCAAAGGGAATTTTGGAATACATGAATGTGCCCCAAGGAGTGATGAAGGATGTCTTTTCTCTGTCCTTAGGTAAAATAGAGATCTGATTATAGCCGGAAAATCCATCAATCATAGACATCCTGGATGCACTTGTTACCCTCTTCAATATGTGTTCCATCTTTGGAAGTGGGTAATTGTCCTTCTTTGAGCTCCTGTTCAGATTTATGAAGTCGACACAGAGCCTGATTTATCCATCCTTATTTCTTACTAGTACCAACTTGGCTACCCATTCTGAATATCTCAGGGGGACAATGATTTGGGCATCCAATAGCTTCTTTACTAACTTCTCCATGATAGGCAGTAACATAGGATTTATATGTCTCAACTTCTGCCTAAATGGTTTGGATTCTTCCTTCAATGGGATCTTGTGCTCTATAACGTTGATGTCGTATGTTTTGAGGTCTTCATCGGTCCAGGAAAACACATCAGCAAATTCTTTTAATAGCTCAGTATACTCGACCCTCTTCTCCTTTGACAAGCTACTAGAAAACTTCACAAACTTTGGCTTCTTCTCTGTGCCAATATTGCACTTAGCCACATCAACGTCATCATTTGAGATTTTTCCCTTTACTGCCACATCATTTCTATCAAAAATCCTTTCCAAAGGAACTAGTCCTTTGGGGATGTGATTTCTAGGCAGTTGAACAATATGATGATCAACAATCTTTTTCAAAAAATCATCAGCATAAGGATTAGCTTTAGAAGCAGGGTCTTGATCAATATGCAATGCTGAAAAGTCCTCTACAGTCTCCAGGAACCTTTTGATTTCAAGGTCATCCTCAAACACCTTCCAATGCCTGAAATTATCAGGTATGGAGGGCCTGTATTTTACTTTTGTATCATACCTGATCTTAGGTGGTAGAGGGACTCTGAAATTGCTTGCCGAAACAACCAAGGAATCAGCCATAGTGTTTTCTCCTCTTGGAATAAATGATATATTGAAAGCTAGGAAAAAACTGTCAACGAGGTCCCATACTTCATTTCTGTAACTCCTAAGCCGAGGGTGTTTGGCCTGATAAACTTTTTTAATCTACTGGATAATCAGCTTAGCATCTCCAAACACTGATATCTCTTCAATCCCCACATCCTTTGCAGTCCTTAGGCCCAAAATGAGAAATTCACACTATGCCACATTATTGGTGGCTTCAAATTCTAATTTGTAGGATAGAGATATAGTTTCCTGAGAAGGGGAAAGAAGGACCACTCCAGCACTAGCACCTTCTCTAGAAGAGGCTCCATCAAAGAAAACTTTCCACACAACAGTGATTGGAGGAGAATCTTCAAGGGGGGTGAGGGACTGTTTTCTGATCTTAAGGGGAAACTCAAGGGCATTAGTGAGTTGTAACAAGCTAGATCCAAAGTTAGTATCCAGAGTGAAAATAGGGTGATTTGTGTGGTCTGGCTCATCACTGATGATGTAGGCCAGCTGAACTTCCTCGTATAGTATTCTGTGATCCCCTCCAAAGAATGGAATGGTAGCATATGTGAGGTCCATGTGAAATGTTCCCCCAAGCCTTTTTGTCCAATATCTTGACAATAACATGCCAAACTTGGGAGGAACATCAGCCACCACAATATCCATGACCACACTTTTCATGGGAAACTGAAACAAGGTTACCACCAGATCTTTGATGACCCCAAGACATTGCACCCTCCTAGATTCAAATGAATACAAGTCATGGTAATCTTTTGTGACTTCCAGCCTGAGTTCTTCCATGACTGTTTTGGGCATGAGATTATGG
Organism: Picea engelmannii; assembly: GCA_009831015.1. NCBI lineage: Eukaryota > Viridiplantae > Streptophyta > Pinopsida > Pinales > Pinaceae > Picea > Picea engelmannii. Next base: position 1,618,771 of record ML778562.1, on the reverse strand, counting down.
GAAGCCCTTGAATCCATCAGACAATTATGCAACACCTTGTCGTTTATGTTCAATGATGTGTAGAAGGGAGGGGATGAATCATTTGTATCTTCTACCATAGGACCTAAGATAACTGTTGGCTTATCATCTTGGAGACTCACTAAGTCTGTGGAATGGCAGGATGGTTTGGACTGCAGTAGCTTAGAGAGGGACCTTTTGAAATCTTCATGTTTGATTAGATCTGAAATGGGCACAGGAATTATGATTTTTTGAATTTCATGCTCAAAGTTAAAGGAGGAAGGAGGCTTCAGAATTTATCTCACCTCTAGGACAAGGTCTTTGAATATTGGTGAGGGATTATGAGTTTTATTTTCCTTGGCGATATTTGTTGCATGCTTAATGGGTTTCTCTGCTATTAGAGGTTGATCAGGGATGTTAGACTTCCCTTCTTTTTTCTTAGACCAGAGGTTGTATTTATTGGGACTGCTACTGGCCCCTTCCCCCTTACTCATCTCATTCATTTGATTGTTCATGAGGAATTCTTTGTATGCAGATTGAGTTAAAAGAGCAAATGGGGAGATGTCTCCAATACAATGAATTTCAGGGTCCAACTCCTCTTCTTCCCTTTCCTCATCAATAACAAGGTTGTTCTGAAGAGGGGTCTAGATTTTTTGATCGTTTTTGTCTCTATCCCTTTATTCCCTTGGCATAATATGAGGAGCATTTGGCCTTCTGAAGTTGCCTCTATTGTCAATGTTTTGAGGATTTTTGTATGTCGGCCTCCCCTCCACTCTCATTTTCTCCATATTTGCAGATAGGCACTTTACCATTTTGGTCAATTCATCTGCTTGAGGGTGAGATGCAGAAGAACCATAGGTTGAGGTCTCAGCTCCTCTCCTTCCCTTTTCTCTATCAGACTTGCTTCTTAGCCTGTCAACTGCCAACACATTGAATTCTACTTCTAGGGCTGCATCTTGCATGTTATCCAAGGAAGTAGCTCTTCTTTCTCTGATAAGGAGGCAAAAATTGAGGTCAAAAGCACTAGCATAAGTGATTTTAGCAGAGGCTTTTGTAGGCTTTATCTCAGCAGGGATCTTATTGTACATCTTGTTGAATCTTTTGGAGAAGTAAGAGATAGATTCACCCTCTTTTCTCTTCAGGAACCCAAACTCTGTAATATAATACATGAAATTACTTTTATCCCCCCACTATCTCAATAAGGTATCATGTAGAGCCTCAATCCCAGCAATAGATCAAGGGGTCAGCCCCCTAAACCATTACATAACCTCACCATCAAGGCTTTGAACAAAGACACTCATCCAGACATATTCATTTTCAATATTTAGATTGTCTTCATAATTGTAGAAGGCAACGAGGTGTTCTTTAGTAGCTACATCTTCCTCCCTAATGAATTTTGGCATATATTTCAAGTAATCTCCAGTAGGGAGGGAATTCATGGGTTGAGGTAGAATTAGAGGGGCATATCTTGTAGCCACTATGGCATCCATTTGGTTTCTAGTAGGATTAGCACCTACCATAGGGATGTGAGATTAAGGAGAACTTGGAGGTGAAGGTGTTAGGACAGGGGAGGTTTGAAATGAGATTCCAAGGGGAAAGGGAAACAACAAAGGTTTTGGAGAGAGAGATGGAGGGCTTGGGGGGAGTGGGGTCTCTCTTTTTGTGGTAGTGGCAACAGTAATAGGAGGAGGAGTGGTGAAACCCAGGGTAGGAAAATCTTCTAAGGCGCTGGGTATAAACCATGGTACAATTTCATGGGAGAGTGGAGTGAAAAGGCTTTCTCCCTCGAGTCCTAGACAAGGAGAGAAAAACTCAACAAGAACACTCCCAAAATTTAATGGTCGGGAAACTCCAACAAAAGGTATAACAGTAGAATGAGAAGCATAAATTGGAGTTCTTATAGGAGGAGGTTGAATATCACCAGAGATACCTAGTTCAGCAGTGGAAGTACCTTCTTGGAGGGCCTTTCCCTTTCTAATAATCTTCTCTGGGTCTGCTTCAGGTGTTGCTAGGGGACGCTGTGGAGTAGACCTCGTGTGTCTACCTTTGGAAGCCACAACTGAAACAATGGAGTCATCACAGTGGATTTGCCAGGTGCACAGTTGAAATATTGATGTATTTGTCTCTGATGCACCTTCATAATCAATAAGCTTTGTCGTTCAATCCCAGGGAAAATCTTTAATTTTGTCCCCGACAACGACGCTAGAAATGTTAGCACCAGAAGTCACCCCTGGATTGCAGCAGGGATGAGCCTGATACCCATCAGTTGTATGTCACAGTAAACAAGTTTAAGGATGGTCTAATGGATGCAATCTCAGGACTATATCGCTTTAACTCAAAAAACTGGGTTGGATATGCATAGATAAGTGAGGTCTTGATCTAACTTAAGCTAGTAAATTTGTATAGTGGTGAGTAGGTAGAAGGAAGGTGAGGAAGTATGAAGGTATTCTCTAGACATCCAATCTTCCAACAGCCTCTGGAGGAAAATTCTCAAATACAATATCCTCTTGTATCTGAAAAATTCAAGAAAATGAAAAACGATGCAACTACAGATATAGTCAAACCTACATTATACTATAATCACATCACTCGACTACATCCTCCACTCCCAGGATTTTAGAGTCTGAAGAGAAATGTAAAGAAAGGAGTTGGTTTCCATTAAACAAGAAGTCTCAAGGATCAGTTCATAACCAGAGAATGAGAGTCCTCCTCAAAACATTACAATAAGGAGCTTAGCTCTACCATCGACACTAAAAAATGGAAAAAATGCCTACATATACTGAGCACTGGCTTGGTTGCTCGAGGCACAATCATGTCATGAGTTTAAGGCTTTGCATTGATGAGTTTATCTATTCTGCTACGCATGAAGATGTTGATCAGACTGCCCATGCAGTCTTCTGTCGAATGCGATCTTTATCAGTTCAGAATGACATCCTGCCTCTGCACTTTTTCCCTTTCTGACCTTCTATTTATGGAAGGATATGATGTTTCACCCACCTTCCATATTTACATTAACTTCTACCTTGGGATTTGAGTGAATGGAGTCAACATCTTCATTTGAAGACATGGATGTCTTCCCTTTTCCTTCTATGCCTTGTTGGATACATGCGAGGAGGAATGGCTAGCAACCGTGGATGATGATGGGGAGGAACGGTCAAGGCAGTGGGTACTGTTGTAGGAAAATCTGCCTGCGGACAAGTAGATCGACCTCTAACGCTTGACCTTAACCCTAGACAGAAAAGTGCTTATCATGGACACTGAATTTCTTTCGAATCTATCTAAGCCTAATGCATGAGAAGGGAGAGTAACAGAAGTACCTCTTAACTGACGTTTGTCCCTGCACGCTCCGAGTTGCGCTCCAATCCTTTGCTCCTCGCTCAGGTCTGTGGACAAAACAAGATACGACCACTTCCTACTCTACTGACATTAGCTTGAAAACAGATCTATCACTGAATGATAAGTTCATGTAACATCAGACACAAACTAGAAAGAAACAGGCCAAGCGTATCATATTAATGAGAAATAACGACAGCAGTACTTACAATCGTAGATGCGAATGCGACAGCTTCGTCAGGTCCTCTTCGTCTAACCCTTGTCTAAAATATCCACAACCTGGATGGTAGCAGCTGCACTGATAGCTCTTCTCTAGCTGACCGCATATTTCCTCCAAGATCATAAGTTTCACATATGTAATTCTTCCCCCTTACTTATGGGATCATAAGTTTGGTGTAATTCTGTATTTTTAGTCCTCTCATACCACTCATGAGATCATAAGTTTGGTATGATTCTCTATTTTGCAGTCTTTTACCTATGAGATCATAGGTTTGGTATCATTCTCCAATTCCAATCCCCATTCACCATTAGAAAGCTTGTTTATATAGCCTTGG
>ML778562.1:1561008-1606955 GCA_009831015.1 Picea engelmannii | reverse complement strand
GGGGGGGGGGGGGTCCGATATGGAACCTGCATCGTAGATCTGATCGCGCAGATTTTGGCCACCCAGATCTATGCGCTCCTTAGCATGATGAGTCTGGGCATATAACTTAGGATAAGTGGGATTTTTTAACCCATTCTTTCTGCGTTTAGCCAAAAGGGGGGCCATTTCTTAGGAAAAAAAACCCCTTACAAACATATGTGATAACAACAAGGATTTTATGGACCCTTGGAAACAACCAAACAATTATGCAACAAAACCATAATCTCAAACTTAGTGGTGATTTTGGTGAGCACAAGCAACAGTCTATCGTCAACATATTCTCCACATTGGAAACATGTTTCCTTTTCTGTACATGTAAGTGATGATCCAAATAATCATGACGATACCAGAAGATTAACTGCATAAATCACGTGGGCGATTTTGAATCCCGTAAATCGTGTAATCGATTTTAGCAATATGCAGGTAGACTGGGATTTTCTAGGGATTGATAGCCTAGAAAAAAAACTCAAACTACTACTGGACACACTAACTAATCATCACTTGGCAAAGAGAACATCTATTCTTGCACTTGCAAGGCCATTTTTACCTAAATTATACTCATCATCATGCACTTTAGAGTCCACTGCTGACATATTCAACTTATCTCTGTACTATGTTGTTGTAAGTCTTGTCATTTTGGCTGAGATGGGTTTAGACGGAATGAAGAAAAACTTCATATTGACCCTGCACATGTCACCCAATTGGGTCGTCACCCCAGTGGTAATGTAGGCATAGGGATGGTCAGCATACACTCTGAGCTTCAATGTCAAACACAGTGCATATAATTTCTAAGAAGTTTGGTGGAATTTTTCTCTTAGTCATATGACAGATCCAAAACCGATTGGTTGTAGCTAACGCATAGATGAAGATCTGAAGCTTGTCATGCTACACATTTCCACTGTGTCCATAAACAACATGTCTAACACAAACTCTTCTTGTTGGTTATTTCATCATCTATATTTCTTGTGCAAGGAATTTGTTTGTTGTGGATGCCAGGGATTCTGTTATGTTGAATTTTTTCTACACTGTAATAAAAATGAACAGTGTAAACTACCCAGATTCATTGAAAATGATGGAATGAGGTTCACATCACATCAATAATTTCTCTTCTTCATGACTTGGATTTCTATGAACTCATCCATTACATTAACAGACAAATTGATACTCGTTTCTCATGACAGAATCTCTTTAAGCAATTGTCGATCTAATCTTTGGCTATAACACCAAATCTTAGAGGAACATGCTCAAACAATAATAACTCATCTGGATTCCAATACAAATTCCCTTTGAACTCTATGCATAGTGATTTATTGAGACTATCCATGGTAGCATTCGAGTTGCAACTGCATTTTCTCTACTGCAAAATATGTTAAATAACAAAATATTTCAATTGTTCATAAATGATAACCACTGCTTACCCAACCAATTGAAGGTTCCTTCCTTATGTGACCACATTTCTTTGTATACTAGAGAAAAAAAATTGATCACATTCTCCATTATCTTTGTAACCTGCTTCTGGGTGGGTTTTTTAGAAATCTATCTGTTGCTTAGTCATTGGCGAATTTCAAGATGTAACTTCCAACACTTCTTCTCCCAATGGCCATTGATCTTGCAATGAGTGAAATATCTCCTTTGCTTCTCTTTTAACAGAATATCCTTGTCACAAATACATGAAATGGGTTCCCTTTTCTTTTTCCCACTTCAGGTGGGCATGCTCGTCTTCTCTACCTAAGTTTTCTTCTTGTGATCCTTGCCTACATCATGTTTAGAATACCTATGACCATAATCATTTTTCTTATATGTAAGAAAAGAATTGAAATTTCCTTTATAATTTTTTGAGTGGTTCTTGGCCATGGAATCTGATGGTGAAGAGATAGTTTTTTCTTAAACAACCTTTGAGCATTCTCCATTATCCTCCTTTCCATAAACCAAACCTGTGAATCGTGGTCTTTATACCACCTCTAATGGCTGAGTGATTCCTTGGCCATGAATTCCAAGTCCACCTCTTCTATATCCCATCTTCATGAGGAGATTCATGCCCATGTTAGTTTCATACTGAGAAAATATTAAACATGAAGAAGCATCATATACCTTAATTTGAGTTTGTCCATCCATGATAGAAGGCTCTTTGTCTCCCATTCACTCACCATGTTGCAACTTAGCCAAGAGATCATCCTTGGTTTGCAATTCGAGATGCAATTCTTCAATAATTCCGTTGAGGACTTCTCCATGAAGCTGAGACCTCCCTTGAAGATCCTGCTTCTCTTCTTCTGCAATCTGCAAAAGCATCCTCAAGTCTACATTTTCAGCTTGAATGTTGTGATTTATCTCCTCTAATTCTTGAAGTTTTTCTTCTTTCTTTGCTCCTTTTCCCATCCTGCAAAGCAGTCATCGTAGCTTTGATGCCACATGATCTAAAAATGGGCAAGTACTTTATGCAAGTTTTCAATTAAGAATCGTTTTCTGACGAAGTATTTTCATAAGGATGAAAGGGCCTATGAATCCATGATTAACCATTCTTTTTAAACAAGAATACATAACATACATGAACTCAAATGGAATAAGCACATGAAAAATACAAGAAAGAGAGACAACCAATGTTGGTAACGGAATTCACCCCTCCTGGGCTACGTCTTCGGATCCGCTTCAATTGGAATACGGATCTCTTTCATTTCTTCTTCAAAATATTATGGGACCTTCTCATAAGTGATTACATAAGAGATGCCTTCTCCTTCAATGAGGATTCAAGAAGACTGCTCACACTCATACCTCTCCATACATCAACAAGGATAATACCTTACATGAATAAGTCTCTCAAAGCTTAGGATTAGTAGCACTATGGCTTTCTAACTCCACTCATTAACTCTCCATTACTCTCCTCCTTACTCTCCCTTTTCAAACGGCTCACATAAGGCATTATAGAATTTTCCTCACTCACTCCTAGATCCATAACAATAGGATCTAATTACAAAAGAGTAAAGACAAGATCCATTAATGTAGGATATTCAAACTATCTTCAAGTAGATAAAGGGAAAAGTATCAAAACCACCCAAAGACCCTTCATCCATGTCCTTAATTCTCTCAACCTATAATTGAGAATAATGGAAAATTGGTGTGAGGTGGTTTCTCACATCAAAACCAATTTCCAAAATGACAATTTAATGATAAATACATGAGTCTAATTTCCCTCACAAGTACTAATCATTTTACATCGATAATGAATAATAATGTATGAGTTTTTCAAAAGATCATAAAGAATAAATAATATGCATGAGCATCTCATAAATCATAAGAATGCATGAGAAACATAAAACTCAAAACATATAAGTTTACCACCTTTACCACTCTGCAAATTAACTTGGTGAACACAGTAAAGTCCTTCCATGTGTGGAAATCTGTCCAGATCTGTAACATCCCCAGCCACCAACAAGTCGGGCAATGCCACTAACACAACCTTAACTTAGCCTTTAAATCTCTTATACCAAATTGTAGAATCCCCAGCCAACACAGAGATCGGGTAATGCTACCAATGAGGAATATACACTTATATAATATATGCATTTTAATCGAATTAAAACACTTAATCACAATAATCACATAATTAATTCTACCATACAGAATCATTGGAATTAACAGTAGTTCATATACGCAACATAATACATGATAGCATTCAAGCATCACATACATGCATAATAGATAAATTAAGCACAGATTGATACTTATCTTTTAAATTGGAGTAACACCACCAACTACGTGCAGACCTTCCATGAACCTCCAAGCCTTAGACCACGTTTATCATCACCCTCACCAGTGGGTCACCCCAGAGATGGGACCAAGCTCCACCCAGGGCAAGGGAATCCTAGACTAGGTTGAGGTTACAGGAAAACTGCACAGAGCAACCGGAAGGAATCTCTCCAGGAGCCTTCTTACGCCCACTACTCACGGACTCTCATTCCCCACATTCCTGTTCCACCCAGGAGTATACACCTTCACAAGAACAGTCCATCGGTTTCTTCACCTCCCTCTCTATGTCTCAGCAACAAGCCGGATTAGTAATTCTTAGAGCTCTGTAGCTGGTGTTGGAATCTCTTTGGGAGAAAACCACTTCCAAAAAAACTCTCTCACCTAGAGAGAGTTGCTGACAGGCCTGACAACCTACCTCTTCTACCATGGGCCTGACAACCCGCTTCTTCAACCAGTTTCAACTCAATACCCACAAGGTGAGGATAAAAGAAACAACAATAGAAATTTGGTTAACTCACAGTGACAACAACAACATGAATTTGGGTATGGACATCCAAAAAAGGCAACAATCCACACTAAGACACAACACGGTTCATACATTTACAGGATGCTTGGACTTCACAGGAGACACGACTAAGTCCATGAGTTTTTTCACTGGTTCAGGGTGCGCGACAAGGAATCAAAACACAGAGGTCGATGATGGAGGTCTCCGGCTCAAGAGGAGGATGGGAGAATGGATGAACGGACAACCTTCTCGTGAGGGTTTCCTTCCCTGTGTGTGGATAAGGAAATGCAGACGCATAGGAAAAATGGGTTCATACGCCCCTGATACTAGAAAACCCAGGTGGAGGATAACATAATGATAGAACGACCCCCAACATGGATGATTCATCAGTTTTAATTGCATGCGCCCAGGTCGACACTTGTCTTCCTAGAGATGCATGTTTTTCCTTTTGCACACGTTGCCTCTCCCAGGACTAAGGATAGAAACACTCAACACTCAACATGTCCACTTTAGCCTCCAGGAATTAATAACAAATATTATTCCTTTAGAGGTAAGCCCCCTATATTAGCCCCTAGGCCCAAAAACTTAGCCTCCTCCCTTACCCAACCTTGTGGAAGCTTAATCCCCCATCACTCTTTCTTCGTGGTTAGTCTACGCGCAACAGTGTTTATATTTTATTAATGATCTTCATAGTTACATATACAAAGTTAGGCTCTTGGCCTTTAACACTTAGGCTCTCTGGCCTAATAAACACATAAGCCCACCATATTATCAACACTCAACTCACTAGCCTGCAAACCATGTTTACAATTTATAAATACAACTGGGGCTCATCCTTCGAGATATTACAATCCCCTCCCCTTATTTTTTCACTATCCTTAGTACAACTCTTTACACAACATCAACAAGATTTCCAAAATATTTAAAGAGATGTGAGTATTCTACCCACATAGCATCCTCATGCTCCCATGTCGCATCCTCGAGACCGTACTATGTCCACTGGACCTTTACAAGCCCCATGGATCAATTCCAAATTTGTTTTCTCTTTTGGTCCATTATGCGCACCAGATGCACTTACAAGGCACCTTTTTTCTCTACCTAATCAGATTCCAATCAATAACATGATTAGGATTGGGTATATATTTCTTAAGCAATGAAACATGAAACACATTATGTACAGTCATGGATGCAAGTAATGCAAGCATATATGCAATGTATATATTTGTATATACAGGAAATTCTAATAACATTATAACATGTATACAAGATACAAAACATAAAATAAATAGAGAATTGTACTTATCTTTTGATTGAGAAGACCTCCATATCAACATGGTATAGGCCAAGGTACCAAACCTCAACAACACTCCAACCAATGGTCTCTCCTTCCCCACATGCCTGTGCCAGTACCCCAGGAGTTTACACCTTCACTGTAACACAGTCCATCAACTGTTACACCTCCCTTTCCTTTGGCTTCAGCAATAGGTCGGCTCAGGAAGTCTCAGAGCACTATGGCTCCCAAAGTTCCAACTACCCTCAGAGATATCCAATCAGCATCTTCCTGAGCTACTCTTTGTAGTCAACATTCCACTTTAATCAACATCACCTCATCTGCGTCACCCACATGCAGTTATCATGAAAAAACATAATTTAACTCATTTAGGAACTCAAACGTAGTTCAAAAGGGAAATCAACTTTTTCCCCAAAACATGAAATTCCATTTCATAATTGTTCTTGGCTATTTCCATATTAATATTGCAACCTTCCTTGTGGTTTTCCAAAAGCACCAAACTATATACCATTTTCCTGCAAGGCTTCATCTTGCATACTTCCAACAATTGTTAGTATTTCCTATACATCATAATTCAATTTCAATATGTACAGAACCATATGCAGTGAATTTAGAATTGTCTGCATCTAGAAATTCGATCATAATTACCAAACAATTTAATAAAATAGAATGACTCGTCATTCTATGCATATGCATGTTCACAGTAATATATGTAAGTTCATTACTTCTTTTTCTGAACAAGAAAATTTCCTGTAGTCAATGCTCATGTGACTACTTGACTTGCAACTTTTCTGTTGCAATGTCTAACAACTCCTGAAATGTCCTCAGCTTCATGAGTCCACAACATTTTAGTTGTTAGTAGCAATTATTTCCATGCAATAATATATATGCATGTACTTAAAAAACTCATTCATCCATAGCATTTAGTATACAATTATATAACTTACTATGCATGAGTGAAATTCTCAGTGCATACTTATTCAACACACCTTGCATTGAATTACATAATTCTCTTCATCTCAGTCATGTATCTCACCATCCATAAGTTGGAATTTTGGCCAATGTGTTGACATATTCTCCACACACTTCCTATTGTCTTCCCAATTAATTGGATTCCTTCCTTTTCGACCCGAACACTACACCAAGAATATAATTATGCAGTGTTCATTGGTGTTAGAAAAAGGGTTGCAGTCAAAGTTTTATTTAAAGGTAGGAATCTTTTAGTACCTGTGTGGCTCATAAAATTTCCATATCTGTACCTTTCCATATCCAACCCTCTCCTAGTCTCATACATGACTAGCTTACTGACATTCATTCCTATAACAAGTTCTTATCTTTTAATTCTTTGTTTATTACCCCATAACCAAATTAACATGACATTCTACTATGTCATTGTGTGCATTCAGAAGCTTTGAATTAATACAGTCCTCCAGAATTTACCACATCTAGTGGTATGCATTCAATAATATAATCATGTGATTTTATAAAAATAACTCTGGCTGAGGAAATTCTTACCTAAATTTCCTTTCAGCAATCATGCAAAAAGAGTAATAAAACTCATACCTGAATGATTGCCATTAATAAATTTTATACTACTTGAATGTCTGATGACAGTAGAATCCTTCATGCTTCTTTTATCAAACTTATAACCAACACTTCAACTCTCTGTTGCTTCCCTCCTTATGCAACAACATCACCAAGAACACTTGCAAACATGCAAACATTCTTTCCTATAGCTAACTTAACAAGCCATAATAGACTTGTTGCCATAGAAATTGCAGCAACTTCTTTCTCCCTATAAAAATTTTCCTTGTTGATCCTAGAAGTCTACAGTTCTTCCTAGATTCTTGAATCTTCTTGGTCTCTCATTGTGATCACTATACATCACTATTTTTTCCTTGATCACTTTCGATGTAGTGCCCCTACCTCAGCAGGGTCTATTGACCTCGTGGTCAAAGGATCTTTCCAAATGCTAAGTCATATTGACTCTTCAGACCTTTGCTAGACCCCTATTAATCTTACACAGGTCCCCTTTCCTTCTTTAGCCATAGGTCCTGACAAACCCATGGGCTTATTCTTGCGCACTTCCAAAACTCCAAGTTTTAGGCGCTAGCCCCTTTTTCATTATCCCTTTCTTCATATGACTATGGGCTATGAACTTATGGAAAAATATGTTTGCAGGCATGGGCAAGAGTGGTTTTAGGCCTACCTTGTTTTCGCCCCGCAAATGACCTCCAGTTTCCACGCATCACTTTGTTAAAACTGTGGTATAAATTGTGGCCCGGTCTCATATTTTTAACATCCGAGAAAGTTCTGGCCCCGCAATCGAGCTCATCCATCGATCTTCAATCCCTTGGTGATGATCCATGATGAATGACTTCTATCTATCATCCCTTTTATACCTTCTTTCCTCCTTCCACATGCGATCCCATATCTACACAATCTGTTGACACATAGGTCCCTTCCAAATCAATGGTTATGGTTGATTCCGGCTCTCTGGCCCTTAGGAGCTTCAAATCTCAACTATCTACTTTTCCTCATATGACAATCTTCCGGAGTGGAAGCTCTGTTGACACCTGTCCTAAAAAATCAGACGGTTCTCATGAACTTTGACTCTCTGGCCTTCAGGAGTTCTCACATCTCCACACACACAAATCTCTGGAGAGACAGATCTTCTTCCATGCGTCCTCTCCAAATCAATGACCCTGATTCGCCTCAAGACTTTGGCTCTTTACGACCTAGACTAGATCAATAGTCCTTTGGCCTCCTCCTCGATCAATGATTGAGATCTCCTTTGAGACTTCAACGCTTTCATCCTCTCCTTTCCTCCGAAGTGCTCCATACCCAAAGTTCTAGATCTAGCGCCACGCATCCACTTTCATATCAACGACCAAGATTTACTTCGGTTGTTTCTCCTCCTCCTTGTTTGAAAACTTTCGAGTTTGTGGATCTTATGCCACCTATCCTCCTGGACAATGGATGGTACCAAATCACTTCAGGACTTTGACAATTCCACTTCTCCTATGCACACAAGGGTTAAGTCTCGTGCGTTTACCTCCAGATCCAATGGTTACCGGTCCTTCGCGCTCATATCCAATGGATGGGATCTGTTCCTCTCCTCTACACTTCCTTTGTTCTGTTGGACGTTGATCTAATGGCCTAGGATCCTCCCCAAAAACGATCTGACAGTTGTTTTCACTCCTCCTCCTCAGCTTTTGACTTCTTTTTCATTGGAATATTTTGTTAGTGTTGAAAGGCTTCGAGCTTTGACCTTTCTCCTACGAGTCCACCTCTTGGATATCGTCTTCTCTCTCATAAGAGTTATCTCTTCTGAGATTTAGGACTTATAATGAGTCTGTCTCCCATGCACTCCTTGCATTATCTCTTCTAAGATTTTCAAATTACTCAGTATCCTAAGGGTCTTGGCCCTTCTATTTCCTTTCAAAGGAAAACTTCATGCCCTCCTGACAACCTTCTTCTCAAAGCACACCTTACTGAGTGTTTTCTATAGAGTGCTCAATAGCTCTGCGAGTATCTTCCTCTGATATTCTTCTCCCTAAACTCGACAAAGATTTATCTCTCTGCACTTGCACTCACTTGATGCCCTCCTGGCAGAGCCCTACAGAGTTCTCAGTGACTCTATCTCTCTCTGAAATCGACACAGAGTTCTTCCTGTGCACTCCTTGCACCTCCACTGATCAAGGTTCAATGGTATCTCTCCTGAGCTTCTATGAGGTTGACTTACCTCTATCAACGCACTCCTTGTAGACAATGTGTACTGTTTGCACTTGAAAACTCAAAGAAGAGAAACAATTGAAACTTATTCAATACATCACTAGTTTACGCATTCAAACCAATATGATTTAAGAAAACATTTGGATTTCATTCTATTTATGAGCTATTCTCTGGTCTATAATCATTTTTTGGCACTATCCCCTTTCTCTCAGTCCCCAATCCATACGACCATGGGCCATGACCAAGCGCTATATCACTAGGTTCTTACTCGGGCCTTTGGCTTCGGAAGATTTCAAAGCACCACACAACAATCTCTTAGAGGTCTGGATTACCAAACTCACGAAGTAGGGCAGATCATTTATCCACATCTACTAATCATATGACAAATAAAACTTACTGTGGAACCTTAGGTGTTTGAGTTCCGGGTCTTTATGACTTCGGAGCTTCGAAGGATCTCGCATCCACACATTCAAACTGTTAATCTTTGAGCATTCCCAATCACCTTTGGTGACATCATTACATCATATCACTTAACATTTTCCAATTGTGGGGGCATGCAATGGTGGTTTGTAGCAACCCACCTTTCATCCTACAATTGTTTTCACGCTGACACATAAACCCTCGATGAAACCGCGGTTGGATTGCGGGACCACCTTGGAGAATTAACTCCTGTGCAACTTAGGTTCCTGCAATGCCTCATGGCCGTCGATCTTGATGTATCGTGACCAACTCTAGTGTGGTTCCTCTGACCTTTAACTACATTACGTAACCTCGACCCCACTAGCCATGCTCATATGAAAATCCACATGGCGGAATACTAGCGGTTGATACATGGCCCATTCATATGGGTGACACATGTCTCATTCAAAATGCCATTTCAACCTTCCACAGGTTCGAAACCCACTAACATGTGGCACACATCCCATGTGTCCACGTCCATCCAAGTGACATCATCATGACTCACTACTTCATCTCTTTGGTAGATTTCTTCCTTCACTACTATGTTTGACCTTTTAACATTGGCTTGATCCAACGGTCGAGCTCTCCTCTCCATATCTATGGTGTAGATCCACTTTGGAGCTTCGGGCTTCAGCCCTTCTCTTGTTTTTGGCATCAGAATTCACTAAAGTTGCGAAGTCCAAAGGGATTCCAGTTTAAATCCTCTGCACCTTCCCCAGATCTGACAGTCATAAGGGATTTCTCTTCCTTCCAAACAAATCCTACGACGCAGAACAAACTCTGTTACTCTATCAATTTCAAAATGAATTCACAGGTAACTGCCTTGCAACATTACCAAATCTGATGGTCATGAAGGATTCTCCTTCTCCCGAACAAATCCTAAGGTCCACATTACTCTGTGGCCCAACACCACTTCTGTCATGGTTTTACCATACCGCTGTTCCTCCTGAGCTTCGTAACCAAGCCAAGGTAACTTCTTGGCACTTAGGAAGGTTCTAGGGTTCGAAATTGGTCCTCTAGACACTATTTCCACCTAAACTTCAGCTCAAATGACCACTTATTCAACCCATCTAGGTTTGGCATTAAAACCTTAGCTCTGAACTTGAGTTTTGTCCATTCTGACAACAATTCTTTTCTGAAACTTTTGCTTCAACTACCACTAACATAGCCCATCTAGGCTTAGTGTTAAAAAGATGGCTTTGATACCAATTTGTAACATCCCCAGCCACCAATAGGCCGAGCAATGCCACTAACACAACCTTAACTTATCCTTTAAAGATATGATACGAAACTATAGCATCCCCCGCCAACACAGAGACTGGGTAATGCTACCACTACGGAATATACACATATATAATATATGCATTTTAATTGAATTAAAACACTTAATCATAATAATCACATAATTACTGCTACCATAAAGAATCAATGGAATTAACAACAGTTCATATACGTAATGAAATACATGATAAAATTCAAGCATCATAGACATGCATAACAGATAAATTAAGAACAGACTGATACTTATCTATTCAATTGGAGTAGCACCACCAACTACATGCAGACCTTCCACGAACCTCCCAGCCTTATACCACACTACTCATCACACTCAGCAATGGGTCACCCCCGAGCTGGGACCAAGCTCCACCTAGGGCAAGGGAATCCTAGACTAGGTTGAGGTTACAAGAAAACTGCATAGAGAAATCAGAAGGATTCTCTCCAGGAACCTTCTTAAGACCTACTCACAGACTCTCATTCCCCACATGCATGTTCCACCTAGGAGTATACACCTCACAAGCACAATCCATCGGTTTCTTCACCTCTATCTTTAGGTCTCGACAATAATCCAGATCAGGAATTATCAGAGCTTTGTAGCTAGTGTTGGACTCTATCTGGGAGAAAACCACTTCCCAGCAAACTCTCTCACCTGGAGAGAGATGCTCACAGGCCTGACAACCTGCCTCTTCTACCACAAGCATGACAACCCACTTCTTCAACCAGTTTCAACTCAATTCCCACAAGGTGAGGATAACATCAACAACAATAGAAATTCGGTTAACTCACAGTGACAGCAGCAACAAGAATTTGGGTAAGGAAATCAAAAAATGGAAATAGTCCACATTAAGACACAACATGGTTCATAAATTTACAAGGTGCTTGGACTTCACAGGAGACACAACTCAGTCCATGATTTTTCCTCTGGTTCAGGGTGCATGACAAGGAATCAAAACACAGAGGTCGATGATGGAGGTCTCGGGTTTAGGTGGAGGATGGGAGAATGGCCGAGAAAAAAACCTTCCCATGAGGGTTTCCTTCCCTGTGCGCAGGTAAGAAAATGAAGACACAAAGGAAAAATGGGTTCAGATGCCCCCGATCCTAGCGAACTCAGGCGGAGGATGACAGAATGACAGAATGACCCCCAACACGGCTGACTCATCAGTTTTAACTGCATGTGCCCAGGTCGACACTTGTCTTCCTGGAGCTGCATGCATTTCCTTTTGAACATTTTGCCTCTCCTAGGACTTACGATAAAAACAATCAGCACTCAACATGTCCACTTTGTTGCATCCCTTTCGTTGCCTAAATGAGAAAAATAACGCTTACAAGTCCAGTTGGTTTAGCTGGACAAGACAGCAGTGAATGCAAGAGTTAGAAACATCAAGCATAAAAAATAAACAAAGAACTAAACTAATAACAGTAAAAGAAACTAAACTAGAGTGCATAAGGGAAATAGAACAAAAAATAAACAACATGCATGCCACCAATGGATAAGTTGTATTAGTGGGAAAACACCAAAGAGAAAGGGAGACTTATGGGTCCCCTCTTCCTCCAAGGGAGGGATCTTTGATCCAGATGGATATTGGTGGTCACCCACCTTTCCCAGCTAGCTCAAAACAACTTTCTAGCAATTTTGATAATTTACTATTTTTAGCAGTTTTTCGGGTCTTGAACTTCCGGAGCCGTTTTGAGGCCCTAAACGACGTTTTTTGGGGTATGTTGCAATTCCAAAATTTCACTATGAAATTTTGCAACTGTTGTAGTCCTTGGATAGATCTTTCCAATGGGCTATCATACGCCTAAAACGGATATCGTATGCAAAATTTACGACCCCGAGAAGTTGATGTACTGACTTACCCAAACGGGGCCCACATGACTTTTGGCACTTCATCTCCTAGGGTTAGGTTTTTGGATTTTTAGAGTTTTTGAAACTCATGTTTATTGTAAAAAGGCCTTGAGAGCCTCATTGTAATCATCTTCTTATGAATGAGTGCAGTCGTCACATCTCTTCTCAAAGATAAGCCCCCACCATTCCAGCAAGCTTGTTTTCCACTACATTTTACAGTTTCAACGTATTTCCTTATTGAATAGAAAACCAGTTTTACTATATCTCTATTATTATGTGTTAAGAATTTGGTAATAATCTATAGTCATTTCGTTCTACTCATAAAATCCAGATCAATGGTATCAGTGCAGTCTGCTCCTTGTCGTCTTAATGCATGTCCCCAACGAGGTCGAAGTACAAAGATTTGGGTCTCGAGCTTGTTTCTCTTGAGGACAAAATCTCTCACACACCCAAGCGACCTCTCATGGAAGGATAAAAGAAAGATGACGAGATAGGAGATCCTTTTAAACTATTTATTGAGGAAGCCCTCATGTAACATAGGAACAATATGATGGATAATTTCACGCAAACCCTTTGGCGACTACCAACAAGCGACACATCTTCTTCGAGCGGAGGCATTGCCCCCTTCAAGGTACAAATAAAGTTTGATATTCTTATATTTGAAGGTCAGATAGACACAGATGTTGTAGATAAGTGTTTGAATCTACTAGAAGGGTATTTCTCTGTCCATAACTTTTCGAATAAAGAAAAGATTACTTTTGCGCTCCTCAAAGTTGTTCCCCATGTCAAAGATTGGTGGGAAACTTTCTGTGAGCAAAAGGAAACAGACGAACCTTCATTATTTACAGTCATGGCCACCTGGGAATCCTTCAAGGATGCTATTAAGGAACAATACTACCCTATCAGAAGTTATTATGACTTGTATACCAAATGGACCACACTGCAGTAAGAAAGAGACCAAGCAGTGTCAAATTTCACAAATATCTTCTATACCTTGCGCACAAAGTTGGGTATCAAAGATTTGGAGAGACATCTGGTGCTCAAGTATCACAGTACTTTGCATAGATACATCCAGACTGAAATGGAATTTCTGGACATCTCATCCTTGGGCGCGGCCTACCGATATGCCGTCAAAAACGAGCAGAAGCTCAAACAAAAGATGCGACAATTTGGATCAAGGAACCCCTCACAACAAAAGACAGGAAAGGGTGGCCCCAACCCACAGAACAAAGGACAGACCAAAGATGCACAGTATCAGGACAACCAATCCACACCACAAGAAAAGAAGGACATCGAAAAGACAAAAAAAGATACCGGGAAGTAGTGCAACTTACATAAGAGCCCTTGGCATAACACTGTTGACTGTCACTCAAGGCAGACACTGGTGGCTGAAGTGAAAGCCTCTGAATTAGATGTCAATTCTGACTCTGAGTCAGAACCAGAAAGGGGAAGATGGATCATTGATGCAGAACCCAGTGCCACCGTTGCTACCACCAAGCTCCAACATGGTGAACTAGATGAGCCAGAAGAAGGAGAGCGCCTCTTCCATTCCCAGATGTGGGTAAAAGGCACCCCATTGCACTTCATTGTTGATAGTGGTAGCCAGAAGAACCTGATTTCAGTAGAGTTCGTGAAGCATCTGGCCTTGCCGACAACGCCGCACCCACAACCCTACACCATTGGATGGCTCTGCCAAGGAAGCAATGTCCGCGTCAGCCAACCGTGTCGACTGTTGTACAACATCAAGCCCTTCAAAGATGAGGTATTGTGTGATGTTGCTCTCAAAGTTTGTGATGTTCTTTTGGGCCAACCTTATTTATGGAAACGTCATGTTGTATATGAGTATAGGCCTCATAGTGTTATTATTACTTTGAACAGGAAATTGTACAGGATACTTGAGGTTGTCCCACCTAATGCTATTTCCTTGATCTCTGCTAAGCAATGCAAGAAGGTCATCTCTCAGATGGGTAAGTTTGTCTTCTTCATGATCCACTCTTAGAATGAGAGAAAAATCACAACCACATTCAGGGTCTCTGCGACCGACCTCTCCACACAGTAGAAGCAAGTAGATAAGGTCGTGGAAGAATACTCAGATATCTTCTCCTACCCTACCGGGGTACCTCTGCACTGCCAGGTCAAGCACCCCATCGATCTGACCCCCGTCGCACCGCTGCCCAATGGACCAGTCTATCATCACTCTTTGTTAGAGAATAAGGAGATCAAGCGACAGATCCAAGAATTTCTCCACAAGGGGCACATTTGTCCTAGCTCATCACCTTGTGGGAGCCCAATCATGATGGTACAAAAGAAAGATGGAACCTGGCGACTTTGCATTGATTATCAGGCTCTGAATAAAATCATAGTCAGAAACCGGTACCCGATTCCCCTTACGAAGACCTCCTTGATCAACTCATGGGGGCCAAATACTTCAGTAAGATTGATCTGAAGTATGGCTACCACTAGGTCCTGATAGAACAGACAGATGTATGGAAGGCTGCCTTCAAGTCAAAGGAAGGCCTTTTTGAATGGTTGGTCATGCCCTTCGGTCTGACAAATGCTCTAGCCACTTTCATGAGGATGATGGATGATATCCTGTGACCATTCAACAATACTTTTGTAGTGGTGTATCTTGATGACATTCTCATTTACAGCAAGACTTGGGCCGAACACTTGCAGCATATTCAGTAGGTTCTGCGCACCCTGCGACAGCACAAGCTATATGCCAACTTGGAAAAATGCTCCTTCGGCATGGACAGGGTCCATTACCTAGGCTACATCATTGATCAACATGGAATACATGTGGATCCAGCCAATATCCAAGTCATCCGTGGCTGGCCAGCCCCAACCACACTCACGGAGCTTCGGAGCTTCTTGGGCCTTGCCAATTTCTACCGCAGGTTTGTGTTGGGATTCTCCCATATTGCATGGTCCCTCAGCCAAATAACCAGGGGTGGTGGTAAGGTGAAATTTGCATGGAGCTAGCCCCAACAACAAGCGTTCGATGATTTGAAGCAGTGCTTATGCTCATCCCTAGTACTTTCACTACCAGACCTGCAACAGCCCTTTGAGATTGAGACTGATGCTTCAGACTATGCTGTGGGTTTTGTTCTCATGTAGCACGGCCACCCCGTGGCCTATCATAGTGCGACCCTATCAGATGTTGTCCGTAAGTACCCTACTTATGACAAAGAAATGTACTCCATTGTGCAAGCCTGCCACCAATGGAGACATTACATTCTTGGGAGAGAGACAGTCATCCACACTGATCATAATCCATTGCAGTTCATGCAGACACAAGGAAAATTATAGAATGACCACCATCAAAAGTGGTCCACATACTTGCAGCAATTCCACCTCAACATCAAGTATAAAACAGGAAGCACCAACCCTGTCACTGATTGCCTCAGCAGACCACCAGTCGCGGCACTCACCACAGTGATAGACTCCTACAGCCATGAGACCTCTAGATGGCCCCAACTCTATGAGAGAAACCCAGACTTCGCCACCACCTACCAAATGTTGGGTGCAAAGGCATTTGTCGATAATTTCCATCTTCAGGATGGGTTGTTGTGTCGTCTGGGCCATATATGTGTTCCCTATAGTGAGCAAGTGAAGCTAATCTAGGAAGCCCACTATAGAAGGGTGGCAGGACACTTCAACGTCGAAAATATAGTGGTGATGCTACAAAAACATTTCTACTGGCCGAAACTTTGATAGGAGGTCAGCAAGTATATTAGGTCTTGTATTGCTTACGCTATTTCCAAACCAACCACTAAGAAATAGGGCCTATACACCCCTCTTCCTACTCCTGACAGACCATGGGAATCCATCTCAATGGACTACATGTCGGGCCTCCCATCCACCAAGCGGGGCAATGACTGTGTTTTTGTCGTTGTTGATCGCTTTTCTAAGATGGCGATTATGGTTGCTTGCGAGAAGAGCATCACAGCAAAAGCCACTGCCAAGCTCTTCTTTGAACGAGTCTAGGTACATTTTGGAATCCCACAAACCATTGTGTCATATCGGGATAGTCGATTTCTCAGCACATTCTGGTCGAGCCTCTAGTCACTTCTAGACACCATGCTCACCAAATCCATGGCCTTCCACTCCCAGAAAGATGGCCAAACCGAGGTCGTAAATCAAATGATCGTACATATCCTATGCATGTATAATTCCAAGCACCCTTGCACATGGGATGAGAGTCTTCCCTATGTCCAACATAGCTACAACCGAGCCTTGCATAACTCAACTGGCCACAACCCCTTTCAGGTGGGGTTGGGATTCCAACCATTGGGTCCCATAGATGTTGCACTTCCCCTTGCGGTCACCTCGACTGACTCCTCTCCTACTCCAGCTGAGGCTGACAAAGCCACCCGATTCATTGAGAGGATCCAGCACATCCACCAACAGGTTCAGGATATCCTACAGAAGTCTAATGACAAGTACAAGCAATGCCATGATCAACACCGGGTTCCACATAAGTTTCAGGTGGGTGACAAAGTTTTGTTACACTTGCAGAAAGAACGCCTTACAGGACCCCATCGAAAGCTTCGACCACTCCGATATGGGCTATACACCATCACCAAGGCTGTGGGGGATAATTCTTTTGCACTCAACATTCCTCCTTTCCTTGGCCTACACCCAGTGTTCAATGTGGACCTCCTTCGGCCTTATTTCCCACCATTATTGGACACCTCAGATGTAACAGAACAACTGACACCAACAGAGCTCAACCTCGACTGCATACAATAGGCATCCAGTGATCATATTGTGGACACCCAGATCAAGGGCACTTGACAACAAAGGATCCATCTTTATCGAGTCGTCAAAGCAGGGTAGTTCCTTCACCAAGGCAAGTGGCTCACCCGGGGCCAAATTCAGCAGAAATTTCCTCATCTGATGGGGGAACTCAACACAATGGAGACCATTTCTTCCGAAGGATGGAGGATTGATCCAGGTGGATATTGGTGGCCACACACCTTTCCCAGGTGGCTCAAAAAAAAATTCTAGCAATTTTGATAATTTACTATTTTTAGCAGCTTTTCGGGTCGTGAACTTCCAGAGCTGTTTTGAGGCCCTAAATGACGTTTTCTTGGGGTATGTTGTGGTCATAAAATTTCGTTTGTGCAACTGTTGTAGTCCTTAGATAGATCTTTCCAATGGGCTGTCATATGCCTAAAACGGAGATCGTATGCAAAAGTTACGACCCCGGGAAGTTGATGTACTAACTTACCCAAACGGGGCCCACATGACTTTTGGCGCTTCATCTCCTAGGGTTAGGTTTTTGGATGTTTAGGGTTTTTGAAACTCCTGTTTATTGTAAAAAGGCCTTGAGAGCCTCATTGTAATCATCTTCTTGTGAATGAGTGCAACCGTCACATCTCTTCTCAGAGATAAGCCGTCACCATTCCAGCAAGCTTGTTTTCCGCTGCATTTTACAGTTTCAGCTTATTTCCTTATTGAATAGAAAACCAGTTTTGTTGTATCTCTGTTATTATGTGTTAAGCATTTGGTAATAATCTATAGTCATTTTGTTCTGCTCATAAAATCCAGATCACTCTTGAACCCCCAATGATTGATCTCTTCTTACAAGTAGCAAACTAGAAGGAAATGTTGAAGGAGTCCAAAGCTCATTCACTCAAGAGGTGATGTGAATGGCCAAATGAAATGGTGCTTGTATGCTATAATGAGGAAAGAGGTTCCTCTAAGAGAATATAGAAAGCATAACAATACAAATGAATTCCTTAAAAATATAGTGCACCCATGGCCTATTTTTATAGCAAAGCTTTGAGGCATTATTCAACCAATCCTTAGTTTGAACAAGGGGCTCTTTAGGGAACCCTTAGGTATTTGACCATCCCCTGACTCGGATTCAACTCAGATTTAGGTGTCAAATCAACTTGGGAGATGAACCAGAAGCGGGTGGAAGGTCGACCAAAATCATAAATGCATCATTCTGAGGTGTGCCTGGCTTTTTACATCCACTGTCGTGCATGTGCACTTTTTCGGAGTTTTACGACTGTCGCACGTGCACGCACTTCCTTTGTATCCATAGCGCATGCTGATTTTATAACCCGTTGTATAGTTTTGTGCCCTTTGGAAATGCATTTTTTGGGCCATGGATGAACTAATGGGTGTTTGGAGATGTTGGATTCCTGTAACCATTTGCGGATGAAATTTCAGTGATAACAAATGCCCCATGATGTGTGAGGTTAGGAGCATATGTATAGCCGAAATACATCAATGTTTCTTATACCAAGAGTACTTTTGTAATAAAGAGTTTTGAGGGTAATTGCAAGAGCGACCCATTGGAGGGAGAGGGGAACCTGTAGGACCCAAACCTTTCGCAAGGTGTGGAAAAATAAAACTATGTACAAACGAGGCGGGCATGCCCCATGCTCGTGTCATGTAACTCAAAAAATGTGTAATACAGTAACTGAAGTTGTGTGTTGGTGTATATGACTACAGCTCCCTCAAGGGCATGTTGATAATGCAAAAGGATAATTATGATGGTGAACAAACTCTGAAAACAGGCGATGACACCTATAAGAAGTGATCAGGATTCATAGGCATTGATGGCCTATCAAATGTCAGAGATCTTCAAAAAATATAAAAACAACTGCAATAGTTGCAAAGTAAGACCCACCGCAACATGATAAAGTTTTCAAGTCAAATGTCATGGGGGTCAATGAAAGCAGAGAGAAATGATGGGTCTCTCTGTGTCATCCGATTCTCCTCATTATAAAGGTAATGATAACCAAGATATTGTCTCCCTTCTGGAAACTGTGTTGATGTCGACAGAAAGGGAGACATGACTCCAAGAAGCAAAGGGCTTCATGAAATCCACATGATAAAATCAAGAATTGATGAGGAACATGGACATAGTCAAGATATGGTGAGACTCAAGACTACCCTTGTTTGGGGATATATGTGAAGTCTAAGTGGCAACAATCATGAAAATGGGTCTAGTGTCAGGGGGATGACTAGACATGGGTTAAGTTGTGCCAGAGGTGGGACAAAGTGGATAAACTTAGAGATCAGGGTTACGTGGATTGTGGGATACCCAAGGTTTATGGACGATGTCAACAGGAGTAGAATATAATGGATGCCCCAACAAATCGCGACATGGGTTTCTTTTGCCAGGAAAATAAGGTCACCAAAGGTGACGACAAAAAACTATGTAAAGGATGGAAACAAAGGTTTTGTACAATTAACAAATGAATAAAGAATAAGGTGGGATAAGCATACATATATAGAAACGGGTGCCTCAATGATATATGGCCTGGCCTGTGAGGGCAGAAGTTGCTTAGAAAACAGGTGGAGGGTTGGGGGCCCCATAGGTGGGTTTCTATATTAGGTAAAATGAATGGACGACAATCTACAGATGGACAAACTGATGGTGAATGAGATGGATGGATAATGATACTATGGAGGTGCAGTCAAATGTGAACTGTGACCAGTGTTATAACCCTAATTTGCACCAGACATGCTTACCTGGCATCAGGCCATCTCAGATTCCTTCTTTGCCAAAGCACTATTGAACAACTCTTATTAAAAACACTTTTTATAAAGGCCCACGTACCCTACTCTATTACTGCACGCGTGTACATGCTCGTTGACCCAAAACAGCCCACGTGTACCTACAAAAGCACGAAAAAAGGAAAGTTGCCAACGAAACACACAACTTTGGGTGAGTTAACTGAACCTTCTGGCCATGCATGGATGAGGGTTCGTCCAAATACCTAGCTTCTTCTAGCCTATAAAAGAAGGGTTAGGGGTCCCATTTGGAGAAGGAGAATCATAGTAAAGAAACTATACCCAATTGTGCATTCCCTTTGTCCCAACCCTTTAGCCTTCCTTGTGCAAAGAGAAAGATAGAGCAAAGAAGTTGGAGGATAGTGGAAGAGGAGCCCAGGACCAGGTTCGTGGAGAAGTGGTTGGCTTCATCATTGTAAGTTGATTTGTTGAAGTTAATAATAAAGAAATACTTTTCCCGTCCCACCATATGAGGTTTTCATGGTTTATTGCATACTTGTTTATTGAAACTCTAACCCATTAATCTATATATCAAGTGCATGTGGAGTTTGTTGTTTGTTTTGTGTCAATGCAGGTCAGCCTTGGGAGGAGAGATGCAATCAAAAAAATGATCAAGCGTAAGGAAGGATCTACATCAAATGCCCAAAATAAGGTATGCTCACTTGATCTTCTTAACTATGTATTTTCTTAAGAATAATGGGGACTAGGTCTGGGACGACGGTAGAAAGTAGAAATCTTTAGGTCTTTTCTGCATGCATAATTTAACCCTAAGTGCTATTCCATAGCAGGATTTCCCACTCACAATAGAATTGGCGACCATACTAGGGAGATCTCTAGGGTTCTGGGGATATTTTTGGGTATTTTTAAGAACTGGTTTCGTTTTCCTGTTTTTAAAGTTTTTGCAAAAGTCTGAGCTAACAGAGATTCTGGTCTTCCATACTAGTTATCTTTGTTTCTTTGCTTAACTGTAATTTCTTTTCCAAGACCCACAGAGGTACACACGGCCTGTATAAGGTATGCATGCATGTACGCATGCCCTGCATTCTCATAGCCCACGTGTACACGCTAGCTGAGGAGGTAACAGTCGTGTGTATGATTCCAGAAAATTTCTTTTAAAGAGGCATTCATCCTCTCCCCTGTCAGAATTAGTCCTTCTCAGGGGTTTTTTGGAACTCTTTCTAGTCTTTATTGTTTGCAGTCTATATCTTAGGTTTCACCTTGGATTGGTTTGTTCTATGAAGTTTTCCTTGAATTGTTTTCTTTTTCTATTTAAAGTAAGTGTCTGAGTCTTTAAGAGATTCTGGTTTTTAGTATCAGTAGTCTCTACCTGGGCTGGCTTGCTTGGATTTTTTATTTTTTTTTGCAGAGTTTTAGATACACATGCGGCCTGTATAAGGCCAGCACGCGTGTACATGCTCTCTGACTTTACACAGCTCGCGTGCACACGCTTGATGTGGAACTATCAGCAGTGTGCCTATGGAGAGAATTTTTGTTGAAGGTAAGGCAGTCATCCTTTCTTTTGACAAGAATTATACCTCTCAGGTTTGGGTCTCTGTCATAGAGATCAGTAACTTAGGTTTGATCACAACAATAGCTTTCTTTTTTCATTTAGAATTTTTCCTCAAAAAAATTTTGTTATAGGGTTTTTAGACAAGTGTGAGAGTCCAATTTTAATTTGCTTGTGTGTGATTTGTTAAAAGTGACTCTTTGTGATCTGCACTTAGGCCATAAAGTTTTCTTGGTTTTGACTTGTTGGTATTTTTCCTTTTTACTTTGTGAGCATTCAAATAAAAAAAAAAAACTTTTATTTCTTGGTTGGTTAAAAAGTGTTGTTTTGCATTAGTAACCAGGGAAAAGTCTGTGCTTTCATAAGTTCTTGATAGTTTACTTATATCATAAGTAGCTCGTAGTCGAGTGAAATCCTGCTTTGAGTTTGTTGTTCAAAGATCTTAGAAAAAAAAATTAAGTTTGAAAAGTTGTTTAAGAGTTAAGTGAAGTAAAGGTTTTTGTTTCCAGCTTTCTATTTATTTTGCTTTCGTCTTTCAAACATCACTAGTTTCACTTTCATAACCTTTGACTTAATACAAGCCATAAAAATTAACGCTAAATCTAAAATTCATTAGAATGTTTATGTTTGTAGGGTCAACCAACTAGTTTAGGGTTAGGGCCTTCAATTAGGTTGGAGAGGAAACTCTTCAAGGCCATTAAAATCAAACATTAGAGTCTGAGTTAGGGAGTGTCAAAGTCTAGTATCGTGAAAATTATCTGGGACCCCCCTCTAACACAAGGGATAAACACGAGGTCACGTGTGGGAAGGTAGCAGAGATAACCCCTCCAAAGCTATACCAATCGTAGTGGAGAACACATATAGAGGGCTTGTCTTGGGATTCCGTCGATTGCATTTTCCACGGAGCTTCATGGGTCTCGAATCTATTCGAGGTCCTCAGTTTTCTTTTGTACCACTTTCTTTCGATACCCTTGATAGGTTTCGGGCTCTATACCCTGCTCATTGTGGTCTACCCGACTTTTGACAGTACCCGCCTGGTGATTGTTTGCGTGCTGGAAACCTAGTTGCCTATCTTTTTAGGGACATACATAGGTGACTGCAAGGGTATACCGTTGTACCTAGGACAGACATCGGGCCATGCTTTAAAGAGTATACACAGAGGGTGCTTCCGTGTTCAAGTTGCACTTGCACCAGTAAGTTTCTTTAGTGTTGGTTGTTGTAATTGTTCTTCCAATTAGTTTAGTGTTTGCTTGTTTTATCTTGTAGGGACTTTTTAGTATGTGTTGTTTTTTGAATGAATAGACAGACCTAGAGTGTCTTGGATCTTCTCACACAATGGCGGATCATGAGCTCCGCCGATCACAAAAGATTCTGGGCCTATCACCGGTTACACTATAGCCACCCCCACCACCACTAAGGCGAAATCTAGACCAACAATGATCTTTTGAAGCGACCAGATCACAAGAAATTGTGCCCGACCAAAATTTGGAGGAAACGACCATTTTAGACTTTGGAGAGAAATCTCTTGGTCCACCTGAAACTCCAACCATTGATTTTTTGGCACCCATCATCGTACCGATTCACCCTTATGAGTTCCAGACAGTGTCGCACACAGCAATGGAAAAAAATGATGTCACTCCCTGTGAGAATTCTTCAATTCCCACTACGGTTGTCACCATAGGAGAGTTTCCACCTTCTAACCCACCATCATCGGTCTAAGACACCATGGTCTCAAACGCCTCTACCTCGTACAGTGTTCCAAACTCATCTATGAAGATGGCCACAACCCCTTTCCCACCAAGTGCGATAGGCCCTCCGTTCTCATACGGGATGCCTATCTCAGGTACAAGTCCTGTACTTTCCTACTCTACTTCACAGACTTTAGGTCTGGGACCAGGGAGCTCTAACTCTCCTCTACAAGGTAACAAGGGGGGAAATTCAGCTCCTTTTAATGCTTTCCCTTATGGGAGAGGTCATATACCTCCTTCATCCCCTTCGCCTGGTGGCACGCATCAACAATCCGTCGGGCCACCTGCACACCACAGTTTATTTGGAGCGGGGAATCAAGGACCGCCTTTGCATAATATATCAGTAGGTTTGAAACCATTTTATTTGCTCGGTGTGTTTGGTAACAACGCCTTCTCGTCAGCTTCTTTCCTGACTGGGGGCAACCCCAGTTTTGGACAACCTATTCCTATGTAGGGTACTATTCTTGCACAGGGGGTAAACCCAGGAACTTCTTCCACATCAGGGCCTTGGAATTCTTAGCAGGGATCTTTTCCCTTGTAAAGAATGTCAATCTAAGGAAATTCTTTCCATAGTCAATGGAACCCCAGACAAGGTACTATGTCTATCCCCACGGGATCGGCATGGGGCAACCCTTCCCAAAGTCCTCCGAATGTAATGCACGCCCATCCATCTATGTCCTATTTTGGGAATTAGTTGATGATGTCTCCTCACACACAGAATCCATATGCTGGTCATGGCCATGGTTTTTACCAAAACCCAAGCCAACAGCCGAACTTTTCCTGGAAACCTGGTACCAGTCAAACTCTAGGTCCCTTTTTCCCAGGTTATCACCAACAACCCAAACTAGCTTTCCTGGAAACCTTGCATTTTCCAGACTTGACAAGGTTGTTGAATGACCCTATCTGTCATGATTCGCATTGACACCCTATGCCGACGAAGTTTCCTTCAGACATACCAAAGTTCGAAGCCAAGCCGAACGAAGATCCAGGCGATCATGTGACTACCTTCCACCTTTGGTTCTCATCTAACTCGTTGAAAGACAACTCCATGCAATTGCGATTGTTTCAACGTAATCTCATTGGGAGTGCTGCGAAATGGTACATTGAGCTCGATCACTAAATATACTCTTCCTTTAGTGAATTGGCAATGGCCTTCCTAAACCATTTCCAATTATCTGTGAGATACGACGCTGGCACAAAATTGTTGGCCAATTTTGCACAGACAAAAGCAGACCATATCTCTGATCACATTCAAGAATGGAGACACCGAAAGAGTTTAATTAAGGTACCAGTCCCACCAGCATTCCTGCTCGAGTGGTTCCTTAAGTCTTTGGTCCCACAGTTATCCAAAGACGTTGCAACTTCAGGAGTGTTTTCCAAAGAAGACGCCATCATGAGAGCTCAACAGCTTGAGCTCATCTTTTCTCAGTCTAGTTTATTATACAAGATCTTGCCAAATGTACCACGCTCAATACTTGATAAAACCCGATAAAGAGCTAGACCACATGTCTATGGTATTGTTGGTTCAGCGCAAACAAAGCCCGCTGAGCAACTGACGAAGCAGTTGCAACAATTGTCTATACAACACACAGTGGCCATCCAAAATACTATCTTGGATTCTCCCCCTACTAAAACGTTGGATGTACACACAATGCAATTGACAAATCCAAAGGCCACCCAGCAGCCTGATGGAAAGAAAAAACAACAAAAGAAGGGTAAGGGGCATAAGAAACCCACTGATAATGTTGGCGGGGGAAACACTGAGAAATGGAAGGTGAGGTATCCGTACAACCTGTGCACGGAAGACCACCCGACCCACCTATGTCCCCGGCTTGCAGAGGCCCAAAAGTTTGTGACACATCAACAACCTGTTGTGTTAACCAATCCATTTCATCATGGGCAAAACCTAACCCAAGCCTCTACAAGCACGAAAGGGGGCAGTCAAGGACCCTCTCCGTCTTCGAACAATCCCACATCCGTGAATGTATATATGATGAAGGGTGATGCTTTCATATCGACTAGACCACATGACTACAGTAAACCAAGAACTTCTGAGAAGGGAAAAGAAGCCGAACTCCCATCTCTTCCTCTACAGATTGAGACGACTTTGGGTGAAACAATGACATGCATCCCAAAAGGCGTGTTCAAAAAAGATTCTCACAACACGAACGCAAGGGCCGCCCAGAACTATTATGTGGTGGAGGATTTGTCTCAAACCCCTTGTGCAATGTCCACTTTGGAGGTCCTCCAAAGCTTCCCTTCTTAGAGTAAATCTTTGTTAACCACTTTAGGATCTACCGAGACTTGTAATCTGGGTACCATCATGCTAGATACAACCGACTTAAAACCTTGTCTACCTTACCACGTAGCATTTTAGATAGTAGTGGCTCACCCCATGAAAAACTTTTACTCACAATATTTTCCGCACAGTGGTTGATGAGGGTGCCTCGACATGCGTTATGTCGTTGGCATGTTGGAAGGCCATTGGCCAGCCCGTTTTGTCTCCATTGCCTACTCTTCTCATTGCTTTCGATAGACATTCGTTCTGACCACATGGTATCATTCCCTCCTTTCCCATGCAATTAGGAGGGAAGATTACGTGCATTGAGGTAGAAGTAGTCGATGCATCCCTCGACTACATTCTCTTTTTAGGAAGGAGTTGGACTTATGCCATGAAAGCAGTGGTTGCTGCAGTTTTCCAGGTCTTGTTTTTTCCACACGAAGACCAGATTGTAACCATTGATCAATTGTATTTCTCCAGACCTGACCCTTCATTGGGGGTGTTTGCAGTCCTA
This sequence comes from Picea engelmannii, assembly GCA_009831015.1. NCBI lineage: Eukaryota > Viridiplantae > Streptophyta > Pinopsida > Pinales > Pinaceae > Picea > Picea engelmannii. The sequence goes on along the minus strand of ML778562.1, from coordinate 1,580,472 downwards.
ATGATTGATAATCCTCAACCAGGCATAGTCAACGTAGGGGTTGGTTTGTGCCCATATTTGATGGGTATCTTCGATTACCCTCCCCCTCATGGAAATGTCAAGTTCATATCCAACCACCATAAGGTTGAGATTTTCCAAGTTTTGTCGTTTCGCATGACTTACTTCATCGATCCATGAATACTTCCTTCCCCATCGGCCACAATGGAGGGGACAGGGAATCCAAGCATGTCCATGCCCTTGTCTGTAGCTGAAGTAGCGTACTCTTTAGTCTAGCAAGCTTCAGCCAACCTAGATACAACTCCTGCACAAGAGTTAGATCCTCTTCTAGAGCCTATTTGGGCTCAAGGTTCTCTCACTGACACCGATTCGTTAGATTTAGTCTTGCCCTCTGACGAAGAAGTAATTGAAACAATGACTAGTCCGGACAAACCTTGGGATGATCTTCATCACAGATCATACTTCCTCCCAGAGTTAAGCAGAATAAAGGCCGGAGAATTCATCTTGACTATGATTGGAGATAGGTCTTGTCCTATTAATCCCTTAGCTACACACGAGGTCTATGCTGAGGGTAATATGGAAACTAGCGTTGAAACCATACCGATCAATATCTCTAGAACCTCTGGCGTCATGGAGAATGTTTTCGTCGGAGCTGACTACTCCCCCGGAGAGATTCAAATCTACACAGATCTATTTAAAGAATTTTGTGATGTTTTTGCCTGGTCTTATGAGGAAATTCCATTCATCGATCCAAAAATAGTCAAACATGAAATCACAACTTATCTAGATGCCAAGCCTGTACGACAGAAGCTTCGTCCAGTTAACCCCAGGAGAGAAGCAACCATTAAGGTTGAAGTTGAGAAACTGCTAAAAGTCGGTTTTATCTATCCTATCCATTTGACCAAATGGGTGTCAAACCCCATGTCGGTCAATAAAAAACAAGGCACGATTCGTGTATGTACAAACTTCCATGATTTGAACAAGGCCTGTCCCAAAGATAATTTTCCCACACCATTCATCGACTAGATAATTGATGAATGTGCGGGTTGCGAGGCCTTCTCTTTCATGGATGGTTTTTCAGGATATAACCAAATACAAATCAAACCTGAAGACTAGCACAAAATGACATTCATTTGTCCATGGGATACATTCGCGTATCATAAGATGCCTTTTGGTCTCAAAAAAACTGGAGAAACCTTTCAGTGGGCCATGTCTTTTGCTTTCCATGACCTCAAGCATATAGTCGAGGCCTATTTAGATGATTTAGCATCTCGATCCCACAAGATAACAAATCATCCCACACACCTCTGACTTATCTTTGAGCATTGTCACTACTTCCAGATTTTCTTGAATCCAAACAAGTGCCTCTTTTGCGTAACATCAGGACGTTTGTTAGGTTTCATAGTATCAACAACAGGGATCATGGTCAATCCTCTCAAGGTTGAGGCAATAATTTAGTTTCCCCCCCCATGCACAATTCTTCAACTTCAGAGTCTACAAGGTAAGGAAAACTTTTTAAGATGTTTCATCACCAACTATGTCGAGATCACAAAGGGATTTATGCGCTTGCTGAGGAAAGAAGTTCCTTTTCATTGGGACGATGCCACCCAACGCTCTTTCGATGTGTTGAAACATGCCCTCACGACTATCCCTTTGCTTTGGCCACCTAATTATAACACAAATTTCTTATTATCCCTGGCTACAACAGAGTCAACCATCGGCATAGTCTCAATTCAGGAGGATGACTTGTTCTCAGAATATGTGATTTATTACCTGAGTCGAGGCCTCGTAGGACCGGAACTCAATTATTCTCATATCGAAAAACTTGCGTTGGAAGCAGTTCATGTTGTTTAACGATTCCGTCATTATGTTCTATTTCACAAGACCATCGTCATTGTTGTCGTCAATCCATTCCAGTACATGTTGACATGATGGGTAATAGGCAGAAAGATCACTAGATGGATAGTCATCCTCCAGGAGTTTGACTTAGATTTCATTTCAGCGAAATCCAAAAAGTCATTGGTCTTCGCAGAAATTATTTCAGAACTTCCGGTTGAGTCAGGTGATTTTGTGCCCGAAGAGTTTCTTATCAGAGGAGATATGTTTTTTATCACCTCTTCGAATCCCTGGTATGGAGATATACTTATCTATCTCCAGACTTTGAAGTGCCCCACCTCTGCTTTTCATGATGAGCGTCGACGCATAGGCCATCAGGCTAAGAATTATCTCATACTTGATGATACATTGTATCGGAGAGGTGTAGACTGCATCCTACGCCGATGTCTCACTCACAAAGAAGCAGTTGTCGTGCTTAATGATTTCCATACCGGAGCATGTGGCGATCATTTGTCTGGGTTGGAAATAGCCCAAAAGATTCTATGAGCAGGTTACTTCTGGCCGACACTAATCAAAGATTATATCAAATCATTCAAGAAGTGCCACCCATGCCATATCTTCTCTCAGAAGATGAGGGCACATCCCGCTCCCATGTTTCCTGTCATCACAGTTGGTCCCTTCACCAAGTGGGGGATTGATTACACTACATGAAACCCTCCTTCAGCAAGGGGGCAGCGTTACATCATCGTAGCCGTATACTACTTCACAAAGTGGCTCGAACCTATGCCAACATTTAAAGATGATGGAGAGATTGCAGGTCTCTTTTTATTCAACCAGATAATAGCAAGGTTTGGTGTCCCGAGAGACATTGTCACTGACCATGGCAGTCACTTTTAGAACCAGATGATGATCAAGTTAATGTCAAATCTTGGGATACAGCAGGAACATTCGTCACCCTACTACCCCCAAGAAAATGGCTAGGTGGAAGCTGTGAACAAATCTCTCAAGACCATCATACAGTGAACGATCAACTTAGCCAAGTCAAATTGGAATTTGATGTTATACTTGGCATTATGGGCTTACCAAACATCTGTTAATACTACAACTGGTTTGTAACATTTTTAACTCGTTGATGGGTTGGAAGAAGTCTTGCCTATCGAATGTCAGATCCCATCCCTAAAGTTGGCAGTACAATTATTGCCAGACACTTCTCCACTTGAAGAGTGGTTATTATACCTTGAGCAGCTCAATGAGCAGTGTCGTGATGCAGCCCTGGCCAATGATGCTCACAAACATAAAGTCAAGTGTCAGTATGATAGGTCCGTTCATCCTCATATTTTCACTGAAGGCGGCCTTGTCCTGGTCTATGACCAAGATAAGGACCCCCTGGGGGCAGGAAAATTCAAACCCATGTGGTTCGGACCTTTCATCATAAAAGAGGTTCTAAAAAATGGCGCTTATCGTCTGGTTGACTTTGAAGGGAATGCTTTGGTAGAGCCTAGAAATGGACTCTACCTCAAGAAGTATTACTCATAGGCAGGTCACCATGGGTAACTTTTTGTAAGATATGTATAGTCTTTGTACTATTACTTTCTAGTTTCTTTTAGTGTTATGGACAGGTTGTTTTTTATGTATCTTGCGTCATTGCGGAAGATGTCAAGTGAATCCAAGGTGTTCATTGGGTACGCAAACGGTGCTAGCTAACACACTCGAAGGCTTGCCTCCGCATCTTGGGTAATTTTTTCACCTCGAGGCCAATTATTATCCTCCGGAGGTATATGCTTAGGTGACACCACAAATAATGTCGCCAAGTATAGTGCAGTTATTGAGTTGCTTTGTGACGCCTTGTCACTTGGTATCTCTCATCTCCGGGTATATCTCGATGCTCAGCTAGTTGTGTCTCATTTAAATAGAGTCTACCGTGTTCATGATCCGAATTTACACCGACGATTCCTTAGGGTACGTCTCTTAGAATGAAGCTTTGATTATATTACATATTTTCATGTTCCTAGGAGTTTAAACCAAATTACAGATACTCTAGCTAATCAAATTTTAGATTGGCATCTTGCACACATATGAAAGGACATAAACATAAACATGTAAATACATTTTTTGCAAAAACGATCCATAAGCCACAAAAAGACATAGAAATCCATATATAACATCATAGCCACCAGAGTACATAGGTGGATGCAAGCACCTAAAAAGTAGGATCAATAAAGAGTCACGGGGATTATGCCCTCAAAAAATATATAAAAGTAGTGCTCTCGGCACATGAAAAGTCTAACTAAGGTCAGGGCCTATGCGCCCTATTGTACTGATATACAGTGTTTGCTAAATGCCGAAATAATTGGACCCACATCCATGGTGCCCCCACTACATGAGGCTGCATAGATGGTGGCAGGTCCTCAATCTTTGCCATAGGGACCATGCAAGTGAGCGTAGTAAAGTTCCACTCGACTCGTCTCAACACTCTCTCAGCCTCCCCAGCTGGAAGATCTCCTGTTGTTGTTGGTCCCTCTGCAGCGGCAGGTGCGGCCCTTGGCCGAGGATGGCGCCTGTTCCTCACATAGTCCACAGGTCGCACTGGACACACATCTGCACACATCTTCACACATATCTGTCAAATACTCTGATATAAAAAAAAATGATATATAACAAAAGAAACATAAAAATTACATATGTTTCACAAAAATAAAAAAAAACAACAAAATAATGAAGTAAACTTACCCATCTCTCCTCACTCCTCACCAGGAGGTACTGGTATCTCAGGATCTCTCGAGAAATCAATCCCAACATAGGGGTAATCCTCTATGACTGGGATATTCCGCAACAGCTAAGTGAAGAAATCATCGTCAAAGGACTCATTGATGCTTCCACCACCTTGTCGTGGCAATAACACTGCCCATCTACAAACTACACGAAGAGAGGTCTAATGTCCTCATACCACTACTCGAGGACTGAAGCTCGAAACTCTTTCAAAGAAGAAAGAGCATAGAATGGTCCCAAACCCGAAGTTCCTATGTGCTCGCGATCGACAATCTGTCAACTGCCTCTTCATACAATCTAACAATGTTGTGCTCCAGCCAAATATTTGTGCATTTAAGCACTAGACTGCATAGTTCATCTGTGCATGGGACACCTAATGTAGAGCTACAGAACCAATAATCTTCCCAATAAGCAACACAATCGCCTACAACGATAAGTTAGCAATCTTTCTTATGGGCACCTGTGAGCTCGAGCGGTTTGTACCAACCTCATAGTAAAGTCCTATCAGTTCCGCTATGTTATGCGGCCCCAAAGGAAATGTCTGGAAGTTGACTAGTTTCCCTCTTCTGGAGAGGCCAGTCAAAAAGTATATATCCTCTGTTGTGGGCACCAATGACTGCCCCTCTAACATAAATGCCTCTGCATTCGGATGCCAATAATCAACCAAGGCATTCAGTAGCCTAGGTTGTGCCGGCATAAAAGGACATAAGAAGAACTTGAGCATCCCACATTGCATCAAGGCAGCCACAACATTGGGGTCTTCCTCGACCAACTCACTTACCTCCTCATGCTCTCTTTCTCTCCAGTGAACATACATCATGCAAAACACCAAGGTTCAGGAGGGTTAACCCTTGTTTTTTCAACTTTTTTCATTCAATAAGGGGGTCCATGCGTGCTGTAATACTAATAGTCACGTGTACACACGTGCAGGTTTTACTCCGCCCAAATGTACATGCAGCCTATCCTGAGACAACCCACGTGGACCTAGGGCCAACCTTTTGAAGGTCGACACCCCCCAAAAACATGGAACCCAAAGAAAAAGTGAAGATATAAATTGCAAGATAAGAGAGTTTGTACTTACTTGGTCCAAACAGATAGTCGTTTCATCCACTGTAGCTCCCAGAATCACCACTTTTATCAAAGGGTTTTTTTTGGCTCCAGAGTCAATTTCCAAATCAACAATGGTGATAATGAGCTGTCAACTTCTATTTATAGACTTTTTGGCCTCTTTTTGTCACTTTTTTGGCCCCCCTTACCATTTTATTTAAAACAAAAACCATTTAGTGTGATTTAGGAGTTGCATTGGAGGGGTATGATTGGGTATCAGGACATTTTTTTGGAGTTTTGGGTAACTTTTGACTGTTCGTGGAAAAAATCTCAGATGATCAACTTGAGCATATAGGTTAGGTTTATACCCTGAATTTTGTATCTCCTTGTCTTTATCCCTTTTCCATAGGATCGATCCCATTAGGTTGCAACACAGAACCATCATTGTTGCTTTAGAAGTGTCACAAGTTGGTGGTATAGCTTACTGGAACATGGATGCCCTAGGTAGATCCTGGTTGCATTATGGTATCCATGCTATCTCTAATAACTATAGGCTCAGGAGTCCTTGTTGTTTTCCCTGATTACGAGTTTGAGCCTCATTTGCATGATTCATTTTCACTCTTGACCTCACCCTCAGGACTCCCAAAAGATATAACGGGTCTTCTTTTAAGCCCTTTTCAGACCCTCTAAAAATGAAAATATTGTCGAGCAATCTTGTGGCCTTTCATGCTCGTTAAACTGAAATTTGAAGTCAGGTTTGTCCGGTGGTAGTTTACCCCTTTTTTGGTCCGGACGATCAACTGTATGAACAAAGGTATACTCTATGGAACTTCAGTTATCTAGAAGAGTACTCTCAGGTATCATTTTAACCCTTTTTCGGGCCTGAGGGACTAAATTTACGAAAAAGGAACCCCCACAGAGTCCATATTTAAGCTCTTTTCAGACTCCATAAAATTGAAAAGATCGTTGAGTGACCTTATTCTTTCACACTCGTTAAACTGGTCCAAAAGAACATTCCTGACGGAGTCCATAGTTAAGATTTTTTCAGACTCCTAAAAAATGAAAAAATGGCCGAGTGATCTTGTCTTTATCACACTCGTTAAAATGGTTTTGAACAGACGTCTTGTGGGTGCTAGTTTACCCCTTTTTTGAACCGACTAGACTACCTTCAAAAAAGGTACCCTAGTGGAGTCTCCTTTTACGTTTTTTCAAACTCTCTAAATATGAAAAATTGTCGAGCTTACCTTCTCTGGGCTCTTTAAACTTACATCGAAGGATGTTACCATTGTGTGTTTTGTTAACTGCATTTGCATACCTGCATCTTTGGTCTAAATGTCGGCTCCATGTTGCTCTCAACTGAACCATCTGAAGCATACCTTATATGCAAGCCTTGTAGCACTTTGCCTTTGCGTCTTAACACCTTTGGCCCCCGGAGGATTTTTCCCGAGTGTCATTACTATGAACATCAGTCTTGTCCTTGTGTCTTGAACTTGTATGTTTGTAACCCTCATTCCTCCATTGTAATGTAACATTCTTTTATTCTTTTTTCCAAAATCATTGAAAAAGACAAAAAAAACAAATATACCCCAAAAAGAGGAAGGGAAAAGTATTTTCCTTATTGGCAGCATAATAAGTCTCCCTTGGATAAAGAACATCTATCCATTTGTTCATCAAACTCTGGGATTTAATACAACTTTAGGAAGTTGTTCTCGCTACATAGAGTTGTGTCCTCCTCCGTTTGGTTATTCTTCCAAACATATGGAGAGTTTGTGTTTCCTCCTACCTCGTAAACTTATGATTAATGTCGTGCTGCCTGAGTCTCATCATTTGTCGTGTTGTTGTCTAAGGGAATTTTTTACCAAGCCCGATTCGGCCCCTCTGCAGTTTGTCTCTTGCCCTCGTACCCGACCATCCTGAATGTCTAATCAAGTCCTTGTTCAAAATAAATGAAGCCTTCAGTCTGATCATCAAGATTCTCTAGTTCATGCCCGACGAGCCGTTGAAGACCTCTGGGTAGTGAAGTCGTACACTCATATTACACTCCTACTCGAGTTTTGAAGATTTTGAAGTTGTTGCTCGAGCTTTGAAGACCTCATCTCCAGCCATCAGACCTTATTAGCTTCTAAGAAGATGGATACTCTACATGTATATCTTTTTGATTTCGATATGTAGCTCTTCTGTGTATTGTTCATGGCTACACTTTATATAGTTATATGACATGGATCTACAGTGTATTTGATTGGTAGCCATGAGTTTATTCTATCCCGAGCATGGGTATGACCACCTCAGTGAGACAATTGTTATTTTTTGCAGACGGTGCCTTCCGATTTCTGGTCCCTGGGCTCACTTGTTCGGCAAATCAGTAAATATTGTTAATGTATTTCATCCATCAGATGCTCTTATGACCTCACACATTAGGGGGCATCTGTTATAACCCTAATTTGCACCAAACATGCTTACCTGGCTTCAGGCCATCTCAGATTCCTTCTTTTCCAAAACACTGCTGAACAACTCTTCTTAAAAACACTTTTTATAAAGGCCCATGCGCCCTACTCTATTATTGCACACATGTACACGCTCGCTGACCCAAAATAGCCCACGTGTACCTACAAAAGCACGAAAAAAGGAAATTTGTTGACAGAACACACAGCTTTGGCTAAGTTAACTAAAACTTCTGGCCATGCATGGCCGAGGGTTCATCCAAATACCTAGCTTCTTCTAGCCTATAAAAGAAGGGTTAGGGGTCCCATTTGGAGAAGGAGAATCATAGTATAGAAACTATACCCAATTGTGCATTCCCTTTGTCCCAACCCTTTAGCCTTCCTTGTGCAAAGAGAAAGATAGAGCAAAGAAGTTGGAGAACAGTTGAAGAGGAGCCCAGGACCAGGTTCGTGGAGCAGCAGCCGGCTTCATCATTGTAAGTTGATTTATTGAAGTTAATAATAAAGAAATACTTTTCCCATCCCACCATATGATATTTTCATGGTTTATTGCATACTTGTTTATTTAGTCTCTAACTCATTAATCTATATATCAAGTGCATGTGGAGTTTGTTGTTTGTTTTGTGTGAATGCAGGTCAGCCTTGGGAGGAGAGATGCAATCAAAAAAGTGATCAAGAGTAAGGAAGGATCTACATCAAACGCCCGAAAAAAGGTATGCTCACTCGATCTTCTTAACTATGTATTTGCTTAAGAATAATGGGGACCAGGTCTAGGGCGACGGTAGAAAGTAGAAATATTTAGGTCTTTTCTGCATGCATAATTTAACCCTAAGTGCTAGTCCGTAGCGGGATTTCCCACTCACAACAACAAGATTACGTGGGAGTTCATTATGGGGAAGCTGGAAAAATGAGGAGAAGGAGCATGCAGCTGATTCTTGGAAATGCAAAGACTATGAGGACTCCCAACCATAGGGGGTGAAAACAGCATGAGTGTCAAAATGCCAGAGGGGACTATGAGGGGGACAACTCATGTGGGAGAGATTGCTATCGATTGATAGTACTGAAATGAAGCGGAGGTGTGAGTACTGTAGAGCTGGATGGGGGGACCCTAGAGGAAAATATCGGAGGGTGTGACTGGGATATGTAATTGATATTCAAAGGGAATGATTACATGCCAGTAGCGATCATATACCTGAAACGGTCATGGTGGAGGTTGGTGACCAAGTACCTGCACACATAAAAAACCAAATACACATCATGAATTATATATGAAAGTAAATAATACATAATAGTTATTTGAGAATTTTGAATATGAGCATGCGTACCTGAGTGTGATGTGAGAAAAATTCTCCCCGGGGGCCAAGGATCGATGGTGGCTCGGGGAATGTGACTGTGTAGATGGTGGGATCTTGGTCCCATGGTTGAAGATGGATCAGAAAATGGATGCTCGGAGCTCCCGGAATTGAGTATGGAAGTTTGGAAAAAGGGACTATATATAGATGTAGGGCCCACATTGCCACCTCTTTGGTACCTCATGTCGTAGTGGATTGATGAGAGGTTTGAGGAGAGATTTGGAGATTCTAGGAGATCAAGCCAACTGATTTAGGATCAACGAGTATCAGGTTAGTGGTCGTATCCTCCTGCACAATAGTTAGGGTTTCTTTTTTGGGCAGGGTTTGTATGGATGGCCGTATAGGAGGGTTTTGTGAGGGTGAGCCCCCCAATGTGTGGGCGATCTAATGTTTCACGTGCATGAGTGCGTGGTTGTAATTGGGAGAGCCGCGCATGAGTGCTCCCAAATGGGGAAAACAGGTGCGCATGGAATGCGAGCCTATTCAAAGCACAACAACACATTCATGCACGACTTTGTTCCTGACAGGTGCGCACGTGTGCACAACTGTGTAGCGAACAGGTGTGCTAGGATGCGCATTTGTGACTGTGACAGAGGTGCATGTGTGCACCCTTGTATTGCCAACAATTGTGCATGAGTGCGCCACTGTGGGATGAACAAGTGTGCATATGTGCGCACCTATGGGGAAAAAAGCCACGTCTTGGAGGCAAAGTTGAAGGGTGCAAAAACTTATCTTTTTTGGAGATTTTGGTGTTTTTATGAGTTGTGATGGCTGATCAAATCTTGTATGTGTGGATGCAGGCGACTAGTTGACGATGTCAATCCACTGGAGGGAGAGGGACTGGGTGCACCTAAGCGAGGTGGTGAGAGATGAGGGGCTGGTTGTACGTAGTTCTTTGGCAGCCCGTGGGCTGTTGACATTCTTTTGAGTGGTCACTAGTGAGAGCACAAGAGTACCTGCTACAATTCCTGATTTCGATGTGGAGTCTGGATCTGCAGTGTTTCATTGTTCGAGGGGAGCATCTGGCATTCTCTACTACAGAGGATGTATATTTTTTTACGGGACTCCTTTTTCAGGGAACCCTGTTACTTGTTGAGCCCATGGTACCCAGAGATGGTCAATTGGATGACCTAGCCCAGACATATTGTTTGAGAGAGGACTTCATTTCTAGGTCACTGGTGAGGATTAGGGTGATGGATGCCCCGGTGCATCATTGCGTGGCATCAATGATTGTGAGAGTCTATGGGTCTCTCGCGACTCAGCGTATTAGTGGGGGTTAGCTGAGGATCATGGAGAGGGCACTGGGGGGTGAGCATTTTTCCTAGGGCTTGATGCTACATGCCAAGATGGTGGGGTAGCTCAACCAGTGTCAAGCTACCGACTCCAGGGAGTTTTCCTTTCGGTCCATCTTGGTAGCATGGGTTTTGGAGAGGGTTCCTATGTTGCACCCTAGAGTGATATTGGATGCACCTGGTGTGCGAGAGCTGTGACTAAGGCGGTGGGCGATGATTTTGGTTCGTCATGGGGGTGGAGAGGGTGGCCATTAATTTACGGTCAAAGCATCATGGGTGTGGCATCAGATGCCACAGATCATACTCCGATAACCCTATAGTGGGGTGGACTTCCGGGAGGATCTAGATATGATGTTACCCCCCAAAGAGGTGTTTGACCACAGAGGTATGATGTTATATTTGATGTTTTGGTATTTAGATAATATAGCATGTTCTTTATGTATATATGGATGTTGATTCTATCACTTGTTTGTTGTGTGTGCAGATGTGGGACCTCGCTGGCATGAGGTTGAGTTGGTCAAAGCATTGGCTCGTTAGGGGCCTGTGAGACCACCGTGGGGAGAGTCGCGGGCAGGGGAGAGACAAAGGCAGGATGAGGCTAGTGTGGGGATGGAAGATGATGAGAGACTAGGCAGAAGACATCATTTTGATGATCTAGGTGAAGGTCCATCGCATGCTCCTCCTACAGGGGTCGGGGGAGAGTTTGAGGATTTTTCACCGCCGATTGGAGGCAGTACTACAGGGAGTGCTCGAGGTTATGTGGGTGCCTATCAAGGATGAGGGAGCCTTGGAGAAGTGTGTGGGCCTTTCGACGGAGTCGTGGACCCTGATCCGCAGAGGAGCTATAGCGGGGGCGTCTATGACTGGGAGACTACCCCCAGGACCTGAGGGACCCTTAGTTGGTAGGGCACCTCCTCCTGAGAGAGGACCAGGTGGTGGAGCCTTAGAGGCACCATGAGTGCCTATGTATATGTATTTTTGTATTTATATAGGCTTGCGAGCCCATTTTGTATATGGTGTTGGGACACCGATTTTGTAGTTATAGGGGTGAGGTGGTTCACCTACCTACGGATATTGTACATGTACTATTTTTTGTAAACATTGATGGCACATTGACCAATATATATATATATATATATATATATGGATATACATTTTTGGATACTTTTGATGTTCACATGTGTTGATTTTTTTTGTTTATGATGTCTAATTTATATGCTGTGACAGACTTTTGATAGGTTATGTATGTGTAATGGTAACTTGATGTGATAAATTCCAATGTAACACTAGGTTAGCCATATTATCTGCTATTTCATTGCATTGTCTTGGGATATGTCTAAATGTGATTGAATCGAAATGCCGAGATAAACGTCTAACTTGCAGGTATTTGCGGAAGAGGCAAGGATCACAAACATGGTACACATTGTTGAGATGGAGGACAATGAGTTGCGAATCTAATAAGATGCTAAGGTGATGAATATGGCAGACATTGGGTTTTGCAAGGAGGCCAATGATGATTGTGTATTATGCTTGGTTGTTGGTTGTTGAGCCCAGGCATATGCCACTGGATTGGAGCAGTTCATGTGAGGGGGTATAGAGGGCCAAAGAGAGATTTTGTGTCCAACGGCTAGTTCCATCAGTGTAACCGATGTGGTAGGCCTATGGAGGAGGCATCTATCAATAACACAAATGATATATTAGATGCAAGGCAAGGAAGAAAAAAAAGATTAAAAACTCTATAAAGAGTGTACAAAAAGAAAAAGCCTAGTGTAGAATTGCTACGGTCAGGCATAAAATTTCTTTAAGTAAAACCCGTTGATGGGTTCTTTGAGAGGGTGGTCTTCGGGAGAGGCTAGAATGTATGCACCTTTAGTGAGGAAATGTTGGATGATGTAAGGTCCATGCCATAATGACTCAAATTTTCCATGGCCAAGGGTATCGTGTGTGATATCGTAAGTAAGGATGAGGTCACCTTCGTTGAATGATCGAAGGTTGACATGGTGATTGAAGGTGGCCTTCAACCATGTTTTGTTGCTTCGTTGTTCTGTAATGAAGACTGACAGTCTTCATTCGACAACTCTAAGTTTAGAAAACATTGCTCCATTGGAGCAGTGTTGGGTAATATCTCAATAGCGGTGGGCAAGGTGGGTATTTCGCACTCAATGGGGAGAGTGGCCTCGACCCCATGGACAAGATGAAATGGTGTGAAGCCAATGACAGTTTTAACTGTCGTGCGATAAGCCCATAGTGTGGAAAACAACATATGGTGCCAATTGGTCTTATGTCTATTAACCGTGCACTGCAACATGGTTTTGAGGACCTTGTTGACTGCCTCTACCTGGTTGTTGGACTGAGGGTAGTATGGGGAGGTGAACTCGTGGGAGAAGCTTAATATGGAGGAGAGTTCAATGAAAATATCATTCTCGAAGTGTTTCCCGTGATAGGAGACTAACTGTAGTGGGACTCCAAAGAAGGAGGTGACGTAGTTAAAGAAAAAATGTGTTGCAGTGTAAGTAGTATTGTTGAAGGTAGGCATGGCTTCGGCCCACTTGGTGAAGTAATCGACTACAATGATGATGTATTTGTGTCGATTGCAAGATGGAGGGTTGCAAGTCATGAATTCTATGCCCCATTTGCAAAAGGGGCCAACGGTAATGACTGGGTGGAGAAGAGAGGGTGGTGTTTTTGCTTTGTTGGCATGAAGCTAACATTTTTCATGGTGCTTCAGAGCATGGATTGAATCATGAAATTATGTGGGCCAAAAATAGTGGGCTTGAATGATTTTCTGGGCGGTAGACATCCTTGAGAGGTGGCCACCGTAGGCTCCGTTGTGGCAATCATTCAAGACTCTATCAGCTTCGTCAATAGTCAAACATCGACGAAGTATGGTGTCGACCCCTCATCCATATAAGATATCATCGATAAGGAGGTAGCGGGGGGCCTGGTGTCGAATACGTCGATGATCATCTCGGGAAAGGTGATTGCCAAACATCTGTGTTTAGAGGTACACGAGGAGATCTCCGTAGCAGGGATCATCCGAGGGGATGTAAAAGAGATGTTCGTCGAGAAAGTCAGTATTGATGGGAGAACTGGTAGTATTGGAAGGAAATATCATAATGAGTTCAACAAGGACGAGGGATTTCTTTCTCGTCAGTGTTGAAAATTCAAGGTCGTACTCCTGAAGGATGATGATCCATCGGGAAAATTTGCCATTAATTTGTTGGCGACTGAGCAAGTATTGCATGGGGTTGGAATCTGCTACGACCTTGGTAGTTCGAAGAAGGATGTAATGGCACAGTTTCTGCACTGCAAGGACAACTACAAGGGAAAGTTTATCTTCGTGATTGTATTTCAAGGGTGGCCCTATAAGGTTTTTACTAATATAATAAATGACATGTTCTTGGTCATCATCTCCTAATTGGACGAGAACTCATGCTACAGAGACAGTTGAGGCTGATAAGTAGAGGATATCGTCACGGTCATAGTCGTGTGGACTAATCAATGGGGCATTGGAGAGGGCCACTTTGAGATCATCAAAAGTGGTTTGGGAATGTTCATCCCATTGGAATGGGATATCATGATGTAAGAGGTGAAGGAAACCCTATGCCCGAGTGGCGTAATCGGGGACAAAGCAGCGTAAAAAGTTAGCTTTTCCTTGTAAGCTTTGTAGCTGGTGTAAATTCTGAGGGGGGGGGATTTTCGTGATGGCTTGGACCTTGAGGGGGTCCACTATGATGCTGTGTTGGGAGATGATGAACCCAAGGATGTGTCCAACAATGACGTATAATACGCACTTGAGAGGGTTCAAGAAGATATTTTACCGACGACACCTATGAAAGACAATGTGTAAGTCATCAAGATGTTGAGTGTGTTTCTTGGATAGAGCGGTGAGATTGTCCAAATAGGTGAGGATGATTTGAGCCAGATCATGAAATATGTATGTCATGGCACATTGAAAAGTGGCATTGACATTCTTGAGGCCAAAAGGGATGACACGATACGCAAAAGTACCCCAAGGGGTAGTGAATGCGGTTTTCTATTGATCAACTGGGTGAATCTGAATTTGGTTGTAGCCAAAGAAACCATCCATGAAGGACAAAGCCTCATTGCTGGCACAATCATTGATAATTTGGTTGATAAAGGGTGTTGGAAAATTTTCTTTGGGACAGGCGTGATTGAGATTGCGAAATTCCGTACAGACGTGGATAGTGCCCTATTTTTTGTTAACGGGGACGGGGTTGGAGACCCATGACGTATATGTGATGGGGTATATGAACCCTCCAGTGCATAATTTTTCAATCTCGTCTTTGATGGCTGCTACTTTGGATGGGTGTAATGGAAATTTATTTTGGCATACATGTGTGATATCAGGCCAAGTGTCTATACAATTTTAGACAATAGAGGGATCAAGGCCGGGCATTTCTGTGTATGACCAGGAAAAAATGTCCCGATATTCCTGAAAGAGAGATTTGTAAGCTATGAGGTCTTCAGGAGAACATGCGGTGCCAATGGTGATTTCCTCTATGATTCCAGGTTTGATGGAAATATCAATTTTGATGGTGGGGGAAATGTTGTCCATGTTACCTTCTTCAAAAGCATCGGGGCCAGGGATAGGATTATTGAACCAATCTATATGGCCTAAGGGGAGAAAATATTTGGTTTTGATTGCGTATATGGGGTTTTGTTGGGGAAGCGTAAAGGATTCCTTTGAAAGAAAGAGCGCTCTGTGATGGAGTGGATCCCATGGGAAATCGGGCGTAGTTAACTCCTCGAGGATGTCTTCGTCGCAGTGGAACTGTCGAGAATATAGGGGATCCAGGGGAGTAATGTTGGTGACTGTCACCATGTGGTTGTCTTCTGGTGAAGAGGAAGGGGGAATGATGCAAGGGGGTTGCGCGGGTTCAATTTTCATATCAAGATACTGTAGGTTGAAAATGGTAGTCGGGCGTAAAATTCCGTGGAGAAATGAATGGGAGAATTGGGAGGATTTGGGAGCAAATCCTCCTCGGGACTATCTATGAACCAAGGAGGAGTGGGAAGTGCCTCAAGCTCGAGGGAAAAGATATAAAGCATATTTGGAGAGGGAGTAGGGTGGACTACTAGCATCATCGGAGGTGGGGTGATGGTAGGGTTGGGAATAAGGGCCAATTGACGACGCCTATATTCAATGATTGTAGGACATTGATATGTGAAGTGATCAAGTGACTCGCATAGAGAGGAAGGACATTGCATACGTTCATTGACTGAGGTCATGACATAGTGGATGTCAGTGACATGTGTGTGAGATGATGTGGATGGGAGGTGTCAGATACCCACTACCTAAATCGGATTTTTTTGGTCTTCTGCTGAATTAGAAGCCCTAAACATCCATAGAGGACCAGCGTAAGCTGGCTCTTTCTCTCTCCCTGCTCCCATGTGATCGCGCGTCATGATCACAGTCCAAATAAATGCAGTACCTCTTTCATATTTCACGCCTCGGTGCACAGTGATGTCGAGTCGTTTGACTTGGCAACCGCCGAATCCCGACAGGGTTAGCAAATGGCTAATAGGAGAAAATCCCAACAAGGCCAGAGAACAGCCAATGAGAAATAGCCCCGTTGTGAGGTTAAGTGGAACACAGGTGGAAAAGAGGGAAACACGACACGGTGGTTGACATGAAAGGAGGGGCCCCACTTCACATGCCACACTATTCCGGACCCCCTCCCCCAATTAAGGCAGAATGGCAAGGGGGCCTGGGAATCCACCTGATCGTCGTTGATCATGATAAGTTAATCTCGACCATTCGAGAGTTGCGCATCCAATTCCGGACCCCCCCCATTAAAGGTAGAATGGCAAGGGAGCTTCGGAATGCATCCTCAGTCGTAGATCTGGGCAGGTGGACTCTGGCCATCCAGATCTATTCGCTACTTACCCTACTGCGCGCTCGCACCCCAACGTAAAAATGACATCTCTTCCTCACATCGGATGGTTGTTACAGACCCTGAGATTTCCCGAAGGAATATTGTCCGTCCATCAGGACTTAACCACATGCTAGTGTCCCAAAATTATGGATCGGGATTTGTCAAGGAAAGAGCCCGAGTTTTTTTCAGCGGAACTCCCAAATCCCCGATCCCTAATTTTTCCCGAAACGGGTAATCTCTCAACACGTCACTTCCTTAAATCGGACGGTCCACAACTGCTCCGGGGTTTCCACCCAGGAAAATCCCAATCCCTTGTCGCCAGGACTCCCGATCTCACGATTCCCGATTTCCCGAAATGGGAGATCTCACGACGCGTGGCCTCCGTCAATCGGATGGTTCAGATCCATCCCGAGGTTTTCACCATAGAAAATCCTGAACTCTTGTCAACAGGAATCCCGATTCCGCGATTCCTGATTTCCTGAAATGGGAGATCTCATGACGCGTGGCCTCCGTCAATCGGACGGTTTAGATCTATTCCGGGGTTTTTTTCACCCCTATACACTGGAGTCTTAACCCTCGGGTAACTCCTGACAGATCCAACGGCTGTCGAGTTTTTCAGCCAAGATCTAACAGCTCATAATGGTTCCTACCCATGCATTCTTCCACAACTCCCTGGTCGTGGAAAAGATCCACAGTCCAGATACTCTCATGAACCTTGGGGATCTACGGTCCTAAACTCTTCGCTACCCATGAAGACACAGGAAAAACCAAGTGGTAAGGCATTTAACGCCCTACTTTCTCCTACTAATCTAACGATCGTGGATGACCGCAGATTCCCCGACGAAATCTCGTCCGTCGATTAATACCTATAAGGTTAAGGTACTTAACTTTCCAGCTCCTTCCTCCGATCTGACGGTCGTGAGTGACCACAGATCTCCCGATGGGATCTCATCCGTCGATTCATTACTTCATCCTTATGTTGTCATCTCAGTTTTCAAGAGGATCATTCCTCCTTATGCAGGGTTACTAAGGCCTTACGCCTTCACAACCACCTTCCTGGTTCTTGATGGGCTTTTCAAGGAAGGTATTTCTATGGGGAAAATTACTCAGGGTACTACCTGAGGTATATAAGGATGTCGTCCTCCTGAGAGCCAGGCGTGAAGTCTGAGTTGGATCAATACGCACAAAAATAACAAATTCATGAGGACATAAACCATATGTAATCTTTCCATATAAATATACAACTACTAGTACTAATCAAAACACCATACAGTCATTCTTGTAATGAAATCATTCACAGTTTCACAGCTTATGAGCATAATTATCAGAATAAGCACATATATATATTTCAAGATGCCAGAGGCAAAACACTTATCATAGATAACACCAGGGGTCAAGCAACTACTGAGAGGGGTGCCCATTTCCACCCAACCATAAGCTTAGCGACTCCCAGCGGATTTACCACTAGCCACCCCCGAGCTGAGACCACGATGTTGTGAGACTGCGTCTCTGTTTGCCAGTGACCAGGAGTGAAGGTTGCAATCCTTCCTCTCTGCTATCACTCACTCTGCATATTTCCATAGTTCTCCCCTCGCGTCTGCCCCCAATCGCTTCTACCCGACGCCTTATCCTCTTGCGAGGTTGCGTGTGGTGCGATTACCCTCGCACTGATCAGGTCTGACAGCTCTACGGATGTGAGGTTCACCTCCCATCCTTCATTAAACCATCTACCTACTAGCCTGCGAGACATTTAATTTGGGTCCAACGAGCCGCTTTTAGTTCTCCGGGCCAGTGGAGTCCAAATACGATATTAATTCTCGGTGGAAGTTAACGCCACCTTTCTAGGTGCCTTCCACCGCCCTCGTGGTCTCTTTTTCTGCACATCCCCTCTTAGCAGTCTTGCAATATAAATTCATAATGTTATTCACATTTATTGACCTTTTCCACAAGGTCCGTTTACATCACATATTCACATTTATGATTTTTCCACAATTCTTGGCCAGTCTAGTTATTTTTACAAGCTGGGGGAAACAGGGTGTTACAATTCCCTCCCCCTTAAAAATGAACATCGTCCTCGATGTTCTTATCTATTACCATGAATTTCATGTACAGAAGTAAACAAAATCGGATATGCATGTCTCATGGCATCTTTCATTTCCCATGTAGCCTCATATGGGCCAAAATGTTTCCACTGCACCTTGACCTGTGCAATGGTTCTATTCCGGAGCAAGGTTTCCTTTCTGTCCAGTATGCATTGGGGTTCTGGTAGAAATTCTCCCTCCGGTTCCACCTGGATCACAGACCAGTCAATTATATGATTAGCATCATGTACATATTTCTTCAATAATGAAACATGGAAAACATTATGTGCTTTTACTATGGGAGGAAGTGCTAGCCGATAGGCTACAGGTCCCACTCTATCTATAACCTCAAAGGATCCACAATACTGGGGTGCCAACTTGGCACAAGATCCCATTCTCAGGGAACTCCTTATGGGCTTAATTCTGAGATATACATGGTCTCCCATTTTGAACTCTCTTGGAGTTCTCTTCTGATAAGCATAAATTTTCTGTCGGTTCTGAGCGACCTTCAGATTTTGTTTTATCTGAGTCACTTGTTGTTCCATTTCTTTCAACATGTCGGGTCCAAAAGAAATCCTATTTATAGGATTACTCCAGCTGACTAGGGTATTACACGGTCTACCATAGAGGACCTCGAAGGGACTCATTTTTAAGGATGCTTGGTAGCCGTTGTTGTAGGCGAATTCTACCAATGGCAGGTAGTCTTCCCATTTCCTGGGTTGATGCATTACATGCATCCTTAACATATC